>CM071938.1:29805000-30092500 GCA_036784905.1 Acrossocheilus fasciatus | reverse complement strand
CAAGTCCAGCCCAAGGATGTTGTACTCTCGTCATGCCCAGAGAGGGCCTCAGCTTCCGAGCTTAGCCCAGGCCATGGTTCCGAAGTCCCCTGATCCGTCCTGGAGGCCTCCCCCGTGTCTGTCCTGAGAGGCCTCCAGAGTGCCCCCCCCCCTCCCTGTTGGATGTTAGGAGGTGTGGGGACGCGCCTTTTGGGAGGAGGGTGTACTGTCAGACCTGTGTCCTGTCTTGTCTTGTGGTTTTTTTGTCTCGTGCTCCCCTTGACTTAGTTTTCCCTCATGTATGCCCATATTTAATTATTAAATTCACTGTCTCTTTGCTTAATTAATAGCTGTTTGTTTTACATATTTTAATCAAGTTAGCTTTTTTTAAATAATTTCTTTTTATATTTTTCTATTAAAACATATCTTCATAATGTGTTTACCAGATGTTTTTTTATATAGGCCCGTTTAGTTCTATTGTACCCTATAATGTACATCCAACACCCAATTTTAATCACAGCATTATACAGTAGGTGTTGATAGAATTCTCATGAGATGTTCTCTTTTTTCCCTTTCTGACATGCCACTATTTGTGCAAAACTTTTGGAAGGATTTTGTTTTTTGTTTTTCCCAGAGATTTTAATACAAACACATTCAGTTTGAAAAAGATTCTAAAATCAAGTATTTTGACTCTAATCACTCATGAATACTTTATTTTATATCCCTTAAATGTACACTGCGAGCGCCTGTTCAGAATTCAAAGCTAACCATGTTTGTCTTGTAATTCATTTCTTGCTCAGGTTGCTGCCTGCTTCCTGTAATATAGTATATAATGTATCCCTTAAGTAGCAACGGCACTCATCCAAGACCACTTTAGCAATTTCTCTCCGCTTAAGATTCTTGTCACGGAATCCGGATCAGTGTCCTCTGAGAGGCGCTTTGTTACAATGAGCCAAGACCCCAAACGGGTGATTTGTTTTATGCATTGAAAGTGCTGATGGGGTTACTTCCTCCTCGTGATCACCCTGTTGTGTCAGTGTTATTATAAGCTACATACAGGCCATGTTTACAGTAGAAACGGTTTGTTCAGTGTGTTTGTTTTGGCTTTATGCCTTGTTGGCACTGACGTGGTCTGGACAGTCATTGGTTGGATGAGTAATTATGGGCGGGGCTAGCTCATTTTGTATGAGCTAGGCAGTGTTGTGTCAGAAGGGTCTTTAGGAGATGTGCCTGGATGGGCCTGGGCTTTCCTCGATGACCTGTGACCAGCTCTGCAAACGTCCCATCAATCTCCAGAGCCTGTCAATGTCTCCCTGCTGACCACTCCACAACTGTGGGCTGTTGTCTTTTGTGATGACCTGATAAGCGTCTACCATGAGTGGTTTTAAATACTTGCATTGTTCTTGTTACATAGATGCAACAGAACAGGAGAGTTTTAACCCAAACATCCTGGAACGGATTGAAGGATATCCTGCTTTCTTCAGACAGTGAAAGGCAAAGACTCTTAAAGTCATTGTTTACTTAAAAAAAAAAAAATACAATGCAGAATATGCATTTTATGTAACACTTTTTATGAAGCTATGAATAAGCACTGTAGCTTCAAGATACTCTACATCTTTCATTTAGTCAAAGCATAATAATACCATTTTAAAAAATGCCCAAAATTATTATACTGCCTCTTTGCCTGATTAAATAGCTGTGTTTATTTGACATAATCAGTATTATTTTTACACAAATTATATTGTCCCAATAATATTCAATAAAAAGTAAAATGGATTTTTCAACTTAATACATTTAATTTTCTGGAAGGTGGGCCTTTTCCCCCTCATTTTAATAGCTAATTTTAAGTGCTATATTTTCTATTGTGTTATATTGCATTGCATTCTTTTAAGCTTTGATCACAAAACTTTGACCACAGTATTATTAACAATATAACTGAATACAATGTGTCTTAAAAATATTCATTTTGCAGTAGATGGATGGATGGTTTATAGGGTGGGTGGATGGATAGTTAATTAGATAGATAGATAGATAGATAGATAGATAGATAGATAGATGGATGGTTAATTGGGTGGATAGATAGTTCATTGATTAATGGATGGATGGATTGACGGAAAGTTAATTGGATAGATGGATGGATGGATGGATGGATGGATGGATGGATGGACGGATGGATGGACAATTGGGTGAATTCATGGTTAGTTATTTGGATGGATGAATGGACAATTGGGTGCATTGATGGATAGTTATTTGGATGGATGGATGAATGGATGGATGGACAATTGGGTGGACTGATGGATAGTTATTTGAATGGATGGATGGGTGGGTGGATGGATGGAAGGTTAATTGGATAGATTGATTAATCGATGGATGAATGGCTAATTGGGTAGATGGATGGGTGGATATATGGTTAGTTATAGTTATTTGAATGGATGGATAGGTGAAGATGGATAAATGGGTGGATGTGTGGTTGTTTATTTGGATGGATGGATGATAGATAGATGGATGGATGGATAGGCCAATGTAACCAGCGTGTGCAACAATGTAATGTAGCCTGTGATTACCTCCAATGAATTCTGCTGCTTTATAGTCATACAGTATCCTTGATCATATTCATAATTAACAAAACTCTCATTATACAGGATTCAATTATGTGACACATCCCTGCCTGTTGGTCTCAGCCTGCTTTTTCAATAGCGCAGATGCTCTGTGCCTCTCCTGACAAACACTCACATTACATATGAATGACTGGGCTGGAGACACCGCTGGCCAAGGAGTGAGTGTGCCTTTTATCTGGGAGCAATTGAAAACCCCACGTTTAATTAAAGCTCATCCTACACACCTGACAGACTTGAACACAGACAGACGTTCCAGGTATCTGGAGGGCAGTTTCACCTGCCAGATGTAACACAGCAGGGGTTTCTGGAGGGGAGAGGGACGTGTACAGTGGGCTTGGAAAGATGATAAGCAGGGTTATATTTGGTATTGTGCATAAGTTGACAGCTATAAATACAGTATATGTGACAAGTCAAAATTATTTGTATAGCGCTTATATGCGTATATTTTTTTGCATAGAATGCATTGAAAACAGCACTGGTAAAACTGATGTGTAAGATTTACTTAAAATATATATGCACCATTTTTGCATCACACTTTTTAAGTAAACCCAACTTCAAACAATTTTACTTAAAATAAACAAGATAATCTTTGTTATATGAACTTATATATTTGAGTTCACTCAACATGCTTTACTTAAAACATGCAACATGATATAATCTACTAAGTAATTTCAAGTTGTGTTAACTTAATTTTATTTTTCATATAAATTAGTTTAAATGTTAATTGAGTTAAATAACATTTTAACTTATTTTCGATTTTCAACTAATTGGTCTGCTTACCGCACTGCTACATTTCACTCAGTCACGTAAAAAAAATGTAAAATTTACTTAATGTAGCACTAGGAAGAAAACATGCTATGAATGCATGTGATTCACTTACAAACATGTAAGTAAGCAAGTAGACAGCTTGTTATCCTTTAAAATAATATGTCCACTCAATTTAATTATTACCTAAATGAACACGGAGACCTCAATAACTGGTACACCATACACAATGACGGTAACAATCAGTGGATAGTGTTTGAGTATGAATGGGTCATTTTTGAGTAGAAAATGAACTCAAGATGTCACAAAACAGTAAGATACTACACCTAACAACAAAATCAACCATCAATAGTGTAAATACAACTCGAAAACAGTGAATTTTTTTTACCTTTTTAATTATTCATGCCCCAGTGCATGATGGGAAAAACGGGATCATAAATTAAAGAACCCTTGTAAACATAACAAACACTTCTAAGTAAAATATACTTATACGTTCAAACTTTAATTTCTACAAGCTTAAATTGAGTAATAATATAGAATTTATTTACATTTTTTAATTATTGCCTGAACTAAATTATTTAATGTAGAAATTACATTTGTTTTTATGTAGTATTTACTTCACCACAAAATCATTTTTCTCAGTGAGTGGAACACATCACCCTAATTTGTTTTATTATAAAGCAAGAATTTGTTTACACTTTTTCTTCAGGCAATGGTTAGATGAAAAATTTGATATAGTCTAATAAAATTTAAGTCACTAGTTTAATTCTAAAGTTCAGATGTATTCAAATCGTGTGATGTGGCATCATTTCTATTAAACGTTATTAATTTTTACACTGACAAAACAAACAAACAAACAAACAAAGTTTTTTAAGGTAAGTGGTTTCAAACTATTTATTGTAGCTACATTTAAATAAAAAAATAATGTTGAAAGTTAGTCAAATAAATTTGTTTATTTAAATATAGCTCAAATAAATTGTTTGCAACCACTTACCTTAAAACATTTTTTTTCTTCTTTTTTTTTTTCTTTAGTGTAGTGCTACAGCAAGCAAATTTACTTTAATAATTTAGTAATAATTATTTGTATCTTTTTGTAATGCATTAGCAAGCAAGTCACTTACAGTTAGTTAAACCATACAGGTATCTTTATTTTCACAAATGTTAACAAAATCATATAATTTGAATGTTATTTGGAAAAACAGAAAGGGAATTAGGTTTGAGTGTGTTGTGAATTTATTCATCAGTCTTGTGCAGAGTGTGTACCTTTTATTCTTGCCATACTAATCAAAGAGTGGCAATTAACCTTTGCATTTACAATGCCTTCCATGTTATGTGATGTGTCAGGTGTAGTGAGTTACTGAATGCTTTTACATGCAGTATGCACCTGTCAAGGTCGTGTAACCACCTTGAACTGTGTTCTTTCCAAGCGTTCTGGCACTTTATTCAATAACAGCACATCTTGTTCTCATGACTGTTCATGTTTGACATAAAAAGCAAACATTTTATATAATGAACTGATTTTTGTGTTGCACAGTATATTTAAACACTCTCATTTTTTGAAAGTGGTTTGTTTTAAGTGCCTGACATTTTGGTTGTGGAAAAAAGGAAAGGGGTATTATGGTCTGTTTCCTTTTTGACATTTTAATGGATAATGCATAAAAAGCAGCACTGGAGCTCATCTCATCTACTGCAAATGTTCTATGCTAGGGTTACTCAGGCAGCCTGTAACACTTCTGTAGAGAGCTGCAGAGCTGCCATGAGCAGATGTTCACATTATGTTGGTGTCATACATTTTTGAAGAAATTTAGCCAACCCCCCCACCCCCCACCCCCCCAAAAAAACAAAAAACCAAGACAAAAACCACTTTATTTATTACTCAGTGTAGTGTGGTGTTAAGTGAAGACAAAACAGTAAATGTAATGTAAAAAATGTGATAGTAATTTTTGTCATATATATATATATATATATATATATATATATATATATATAAATTAAAACAACAACAACAATAATTATTTCAGCCCTTTTAATTATTTTTAAATGTATTTATTTATTTATTTTTTACAATCTTACAGCACCTCCTTTCTTTCTTTCTTTCTTTCTTTCTTTCTTTCTTTCTTTCTTTCTTTCTTTCTTTCTTTCTTTCTTTCTTTCTTTCTTTCTTTCTTTCTTTCTTTCTTTCTTTCAATTTAAGCCCCATAAAAAATTGAAAATGAATTTGAATGTGTATTAAACACTACTGAATAACCCAATAGATCCAGCCAAAAATCTGCCGAGATTTCTGTGGAGTCGTGTGGGCACAGATTCCTCATGTGCCTGGCCAAAGCCTAGCAGAGCTACACTCATTCTGAGATCAGAATGGAATGCAATGTGTTTACTGATGTTATCTGTGAAATCCAGACTGTCAACACAGCAGTATCTTTCTACTGCCCGCTTAGGAAAAGCAATTATTTCATCTGATTCACACATCAAGCACAATTTAGAAAACATGTAACCTCTCTGTTATTACCCAGTCAAGCTGACTTTGATGTCTGCATTAGCCATACTGCGAAACAGCGAACAGTGCAGGAAATCTGTTGGATGTGAGGATTATTTGCATAACAATGCCCAACTCTTAATACCCAACACACAGGCACCCACACACACACACACGCCCCGCCTACATTCTGATCAAGAGGACCGTTTTAGAGCTTATTAATGTGGCGTATTCAAAATAACACACACACACACGGGCACTTTACCATTCTCACCTCACCAATGGAGCTGCCATTCAGTAGAAATGGAGGAAACAAGGAGTGTCAGTTAAACATGGCATCATAAAGAAAGACGAAACACTGTCATTTAGGTGAGTAGATCTCTAATGTGACCTGTAAAATTGTGATTGTGACTGTAACATGCTTAAATATACCTTACAAGTATGAAAGGGTAATAATAATAATAATAAACAATGTTTTATTATTATTATTATTATTATTATTATTATTGTTTTTATAGCTCTCCCATAAGTCCAGTACTTGTATGGCATATGTAATAATAATAATAATAATAATAATAATAATAACACATACTTATATTTTACTATTATTATTATTATTATTATTATTTACTTTACATTTTATTTTTAAATTTAGTTTTTACCTTTTTACATATATTTTTTAAAGTATTTTTTAGTCTTTAAGTATTAAAATCTGGTATGTCTCCATATGGTATAAACTCCAGCATTGTTTAATTTTTTTTAGTTTACGTTAACGTGAACCCTGAATGTTCCCCTTTGTGACTGACAGGTCTGTTCGTCTCCTCATTAGTGTGGGAAGGTGAGTTTTATGCAGCCTGCTTTTGGTAGATTATTAATATGTCTGACTCAAATGGACATTCCCGTCCTGTCCAGTCTCTCCATCCAATTCCTTGAAAGTAAAGTAAATACATATTTTAAGTGAGTTGGCAGAATGCAACGATTTGATTTGGGTCAATTGTTTTGCTTGGAACGCACCACAGATGGGTTTTGTTCAAGAATAACAAACAAAGCAACCGATAGCACAATCATGTTGGATTTCCAGTGGCTTTGGTTTAAATGTAAGATTTAGGGATGAATGGCAAGTCATTTGTTTTACCTCCAGCAATGGTTAGTTAAGCTGAAGAACAAAAAGTGCTTAGGTTTGTCCTACATGATAACCTGGAGAAAGATTTTGTTATGGAACAGCTGAGCGCTTTGTTATGGTCTGCCTGTCTTTATGAACTGGTTCAAAAATGGCCCCGTATCTTTATTATGCACTTGGAATTAGTCAGTATTTACATTTGTGAAGTGTGGGGTAGACTTTAATTTGTCGTTTTTAAGATCAGGAACGACCACACATGCAGACACATGTACAATATCTATTTATGTTTCTTTACAAGTATCTTTAAGCTGCTCTTAGAACATTGTCGTGATGGTCACAGCTTCTTACTGAAAGAGTATCTGTGCAGGATGTTTTTAAAGCTCACCTGCTGTGTTCGAGCAGTCATAGGGATCACAGTGTGTGTTTGTGAGCGTGTCTAAGCAGTGCTTGCAATCCTGACCTTCCAGATCGGTCATTTTGTAACACTGCAAATGGCTCAGAGGAACAGGAAGAATTTGATCATTTTCATTTCAGCAGCCAAATGTTCCTTCTACTGTTCCCCTTATAACTGAGTGCAAATTGCAAAATAATGTGCAATATAGCATGCACATCAGGCCATTTGCCATTTCTCTATTTTTAGGATCAATTTTCAGACTCAATCCTTTTTTAATAAACATTTTGTCATAGGAACACTGTGTAGATGATCTACAAAATATTACAATATATAGCACAATTTGTATTATTCATTATTCATTATATGAATATTATGATTATTCAAAAAATAGCTCACTGCTAAATATAAATTTTGTCAATGTTTACTTACTCTCATTGTAAACCAATACAGTATATGCTGTTATATTTTTATGTGGAACACACATTATGATTTTTTTTAAAGTATTTTTATGCAGGTTTTCATATAAGCTGACATTTGCCGAGATGCACCAAAAACAAGAAAAATAATTGCAATATTAATAATTAGTCCATACAACTTGTGAACATCAGCAAGATGGCAACCCAACATTTAAAATCACTACACCCTGAATGATGGCACTATTGTTTTCTGTAGAGTTGTTTTATAGCTGAATCAAATCAGTTTTATAATTGACAATTTTTGCTACATCAACATCAATCAATGAATTATTATTTCTGTTATCTGCAGTAGAGCTACTTGTAGCTGAATTGAGTGTTTTTATAATTAAAGAACTTTAAATAGTTGAACCAAACTGAACAATCAGTATTGCATAAAGCGCAATACAAATAAAAGTGACTTGACTTGATTGCAAACACCAACTAATACTTCCAAAATTGTCATCATAATTGCTGATATCCACACAGGAGCTATTATATAGATCCATAATCAGTTATAAAAAAAATAGCAAAGAAAATGAAATTATAATTAGAATATAGAATGATAGAATGACTTTTTAAATGATAGCGTAGGGAAGAGCAAAATGTTAAGCATTGCCTTTCCCTGTCATACGGTCCCATTGGTGGCAATTAAAATTTCATTATTACTGAACTAAAACCATTTTTTTCCCCACTATCCTTCCTTTTTCCTCTCTGTCAAACATCCCCAGATGTTGTTTTCAGGTTCTGTCACGGGCTGAGAAACATGCCTGTCAGTCACTGGGAACTGACACTCTCTTCCGCATGACTGGATCTGAGAGAATTCATTGGTGGTTTTTCTTTAACATGCTGTACATGAAGAATGTCCAATGGAAGTTTTCTTCATTACATCTCAAATACTCTATTTCCAGAATTTATTTAATTATGCAGCACATTACACCATCCCTTTGAATTGTTTCCAAAAGCAAAAACAAATGTGTCAGATTGCATGCTTTCAAACTCGTGTTTTTGCTCACATCCCAACAGGGACTGAGTTCGTCTTTAACAATGCTGATGACATTTTAGGTATGCACGTTAGGTGTAATCCCAAAGGTCACAATGGGGGATGCTGCAGGGATACAATTCCTGAGACAAGGTCGAGTTGAGGGGCTTTTTATGATTCTTGGCCAATATCCAGAAGTTAAGGATTCAAAATATTGTTTTCATTGCAGATTTGGCTTTGGTTTCCGAGTCTGTTCTGCTTTCCCAGCCTTACAGGAGCTTCAGGGTCAGTTGTCACTTAGCAAAAATATTAATGGTGAAATAGAGTGATTATTATGGTGTGGTGAAACGACATAGACATTTTTGTTCTCGTATATCAGTATGGCAGTTTATTTGCAACACTAGACAATATCTCGAACAAGCATTTTTCTTCTTGGTCATAGCATGTTGTGAGATCAAACAAAGCATTTATCAGTGATCATGGGAATAAATCTTGAATGTATGTGTCTTGTTTATCACCAGGTTGAACAGCATGGAAAACTCCTCGGAATGGAGCAACATTTCACTTGACTCTGATTTTGAGCCCTGTGCCACGTTGAGGAGCTCCGGTTCGCGAGTCGCCCTCTACGTCTTCATCATCGCCGGGATCCTCTGCACTGTTGTTGGCAACTTCCTGGTGGTTCTCGCCATTGCTTACTTCAAACAGCTTCAGTGCCCTACAAACTCTTTCGTCATGTCTCTGGCTGTTGCTGACTTCCTGGTGGGCCTGGTGGTTATGCCATACAGTATGGTCAGAACAGTGGAAGGATGTTGGTATTTCGGCCCAACCTTCTGCCATCTTCACTCCAGCTTGGATGTTATGCTCTGCACGGCCTCCATCTTCCATTTGAGCTGTATCGCTTTTGACCGCTATTACGCCGTCTGCAACCCTTTGGTGTATTCATTTAAGATGTCCCGTAAACGTGTGGGTCTGCTGATTGTGGTTTGCTGGGCCATTCCTCTCCTCATCTCCTTCGGTCCAATCCTCCTCGGGCTGCACAAACTTGGCATGGACATTCCTTTGCCTGCGAACGTGTGCATCTTCTTGGTGAACCGCGTTTATGCTGTTATGGCGTCCCTTGTTGCGTTTTACCTGCCTATGGTGACCATGTTGGTGGCCTACTGGAAAATCTACAAAGCGGCAAAGCGGCAAGCCATGCAGATAAGTGCGATGGAGGCACAGATGGCGGCAGGGGTGGGCAAGGACTCGAGCAAGAAACAAAAACATCGCAACTCTATAAGGAGGGAAAGAAAAGCGGCCAAAACTCTGGGCATAATCATGGGGGTTTTTCTTCTTTTCTGGTTGCCGTTCTTTACTGTTAATATCGTTGACCCATTTATTGAGTACGGGACTGCTGCTGTGATATGGGACGTGTTCCTGTGGTTGGGGTATGTCAACTCCTCCCTAAACCCCTTCCTCTATGGTTTCTTTAACCGATCCTTCCGTAGGGCTTTCCTCATGATCATGGGCTGCAGAATATGTCTGCATGGCACAGCTCAAGGAATGGACCTCTCTCACTCGAAAAGAGATGCCAATGAGCGCACTGACAACCAGTAGACTGTTTATCTGTAGCAGATTATCTGTTTTCATAAAATATCCCAAACTTGTTCCTGTCCAGCCCATATGGCAAAATATGTTTTTTTTTGGCCAAAATATTGTTCAAATATAGACTTTAGTGTCTTTGTTAGTGCGCCTGCCTCCCATGCCAGAAATGCCGGTTCGAAACCTGCAGGGGTGCGTTTCCCAAAAGCATCGTTAGCTAACTATGATCGCAAGTTCCATTGAACACTATTGGTAACAACGGAACTTGCAATCATTGTTGCTTTTGGGAAATGCACCCCAGAACAATTGAGGTGAGGAGAACCAGAAAGGTTATACCGATGCCGTGACCCAGATGGGAGTGAGGTTAAGGGATGTGAGTTTAACGGAGGCCAGCTAGCAAGAGCTGTGTAGGTAAACCTCACTCCCCTGATCTCAAAAGTGTGCACTGACTGACACTAGAGGCTGTGCTCTTTAGCATCCTTGTTTACGCACAATATTTTAAATAATTAATTTTTTAAATCTGTTTCAAATTTATTATTTTTATTTTTTTTCTTGTCCCTGAATTATATTTTTGTAAATGAGGGTTAAAACAAAATACATTTTCTATTTCAGAAATATATTTTGAATATATCATTGAATATATCAAAATATACATATGGGTCACAAAAATATATTTTTTGCCATATGGGTTATTGAAAACATATTTATGTAAATATATTTTACAAAATTTATTAGCAATAGGCCATTTTTGTATATTTTAAAACATTTAAAATAGCTATGAATATATTATTGCCCTACCATAGGTATTATTCGTTGTAAGACTTTAAAGGATTAACACATTATGGAATCTCATTATGGATTCCAAATAATGATAAATGATATATCACAAACCCCAGTGAGATGAGGATAACTCTGTCAGCATGACAAGTGATAAAGTGCATGCAAACATTGTGATTTGGTGTTGAACTTCCTGTAAAATGTGTTTTCTTTCACATTTTTTTTCTTCTTTTTTTACTGTGTGAATAAATTAGATGTCTGGCTTGGATTCTTTGGGTTTTTTTTCCACGGATTTGGTGCTTTGCAGCTAACAATCCTTTATTCTTCTGCATCTATTGCCAACACTGATACAAAGTGCACTCAAATGTAACAAACAGAACTTTACCTTTTGTATATTGGCAGAATTATGAGCATTCTGTGGTACAAGCTGTAACAGTGGGAATTTAAAATAGTTAAGAGCACATTTTAAACTCAGAAAAAGTTCTGGTATGTTCAAAAAAATATGGCAGCATGTAATAATAAACACAATGAGGAACAACCAGGAACATTAGGTTTTTGCTTTTTTAAGGGTGCAGTTACAGTGGAGTTACCCTGCACATAAAGTGCCTATCAAAATAAACACTCCAAAGATGTTTGACACATCCTCCCCTGTCACAGATTAGCACCTCTGACCTGCAGAGCATCAGAGTAATAACTAAAATATGTATGAGAACAAATAATTATACAGTGATGGAAATTAAATCTCAGTTGTGATCATGTATTCTTGATATCATTCTTACGAAATGACTGCCAGACAGAGAATTGGCCCCAGCTGGTCTGCCTGCTTCAGTAGTGAGGTAAGCAAAGATAAAGGACTTCGGGGGGGAGGGGGGTCTTTATAATCAAAAATTTATGTAATAATTTTGAAAATGGAAATAGTCTCTGGAAAACATCCAGTATCATGCCCTTTTTAAAAAATTAAGCTAATGTTCTGTTACCTCTGTGCCTGGCTATTTACTCTACTGTTCTTCTTTATAGACGTTTCTGGAACTGCTCAGAATTCTATAGGCAGTGAAATGTACATGAAGTCATTTTCGTGACAAGTCAAAACATAAAAGTGCTTAGCTGAATGAACCCATTAAGAACTGTTATGCATGCTAGTGTTTGTCTTCAGTAATCCACAGGAAACAGGGGACTCAGTGATTTACTCTTCCGTAAGTCCTCAGAAATTTTATATGGAAAAAGAAACCACTTTTCAAAAACAGTCCGTTCGCACATACAGTATGCTATCCTCACAAGTAATCTTCACACCCACAGTCTTGTCACTTTTATAATTAAGCACAATGTGAGATGATTCAGACTGTTTTTAGATGCTTCCTGTTAACAATTGTGTTTCCAATGCTGTTGTAAAATGTGTAGGAATTTGCAACTCATTTTTATTAACAGTGACCTCTACTGGTCATCTTAGATTTTTCATCATTAATGAGTAAATTAATCCAGCAATAAAGCAGTTGATAGGCTGACCAATTTAATTATGCAGAGACTGCTTTTTCATGACTCAGGAGACATCATAGAGTTCTCAGTAATGTTTTGGTAAAGTATCAACTTCATCTCAGATGTTTCTCCTAAAATTCCTTGGATAATAAGAGATGTGCAGTAAGAGTACAAAGCTATAAAATGAATGTGTATTTTTCACATCCTAGCAAATATGAGCACAGCATGTAACACTGTCAGCTCTCTTCTAGAGACATGCAATGAGTTTCAGGATGACTTAGCATTTGGTATGCTCCTATTTTGTTTAAATGTCAGCAGCACTTGAGCTGCATGGACTCTACAAGTTACTCTAAAGTCTGATAATCATGTTCTCTGGCATGATTTGATCATTTTCCACAAAAGAGCATCTTGAATGCGAGCAAGAACATCTGACCTTTTGTATAAAGGAGTCACAAATGTGCCTGTGTGAATAATGAGAGTTGTGGAATCTTAAAGGGATAGTTGACCCACAAATTCAAAAACATTCTATCATCATTTATCATTTATCATTTATCATTTATCCTCATGTTATTCCCAAATCATAAGACTTTGGTTGAGCTCCTAAACACAAAATAAGGAATTTTAATGAAACCTGATATGATCATATATGTGAATAAATGCCTAAATTAAATCTGTTCATCATATAGAGCCATTGTACCTCTGCACAAGACTGGATTTGTTCTATGACAGCTTTATAATCTTTTTGGATCTTATCATTTTTGGTTACCTGGGCGTTCTATGGAGGGAAAATATCTTAAATAGTTTTTGAAGATTAACCAAAGTTTTATGAGTTTGTAACAACACGAGTGTCAGTAAATGATCATTGAATTTCATTTGGGGGTGGTGAACTATTGCTTATTAAAAGGATATAATCAGATTTTTCTTTCCTATGGGTGGTTGTTTGAATAAAATGGATTAATTGTTTTCAAGATTCATCAAATACACATATTTGATCAACTGCATGCTCTTTTCAGATTTATTATGTTTAATAGTTGACACTGAAAGACACTGTCACATCAGCATTACAAAGAAACCCAAAGCTTTTCTCAACAACACAAAAACTGAGTTGTAGTCCAGGAATTATGATTTTTTTTCTTTCTTTTTTTTTTTTTTTCTGTTGGTCCATTTAGGGATGACATAAATCTCATGGTTGAAATGAGAATAGCATGAATAGCACATGAATAGCACAGTATGCAACTACCTTCTGTAATACTGAAAACATCTGCACAAAATCTGTTTAGGTTAGAAACTGTGCCTCACATTAAAGGTATCTGAATCAATTTGGAATCATTTAAAAGTGATTTCCACAGCAATCTGCGAATAACAGTGAATCATTATGTCTATACAAATCAGTGTCATGGATTCAACAGTCTCTCAAATACATCCCAGTCAAATATGGTTTCCATTCACACTTAATGGACAACAAGTCAAAGAAACCGTAACAATCTCTCTTTGTAAATACAGTTCAAATCATTGCTGGTCATCAGAGAGTTTGAAACACCTGACAGACTATTTCTCAAAGGCCACATGGACAACACGGTATACATATACCCAGCAGCTATGAGTCTTTTTGTTCTGATCCAGTGCAGATAAGTTCCCCCCCACCCCCACCCCCCTCATAATTTTTCCATTCAGTGTACTTCTCCCACTTTTTTTTAAATTATCCATGTGAAAATACATTAATTATCCTTTAACATACATTGTCCTTGTCATTTTTTCCTCATATTTGCTTCTCGACTGTGTTCTTTAAGACATTACAAGAATACTAGTCTTCGAGAAAAGAAAAAAAAATTAAACAATTCCTAAGAACTGGCAGTGGGTCAGAGCACTCAGAGAAAACAGACAGTAATCTCTGTTTTTGTTTAGATGTCTGTTTCCTTCAGGCCGTAGCACTCTGTGAGGTCGTAGATCTGGTAGCCGCTCTGATCGCCGCAGTCGTTATAGATCCCCATGGAGACTGTGTCAATCTCTGTCCGGGCCAGAGCAGACGTGCTACTCTTCCCCGTCCCGTTCTTAATCTTATTGGAAAGGTTGTTCATTTTCTCCTTCAGCTGGAAGGAGGACTTCTGTAAAGGGGGGAAGAAGCTCCAGCTCTTCAAACTAAGGGGCCGGCTCTTGCTTTGGCAGGAATAGATAGAGTTACTGCACTGCTCGTGAAAGGGAAATCCAGAGCAGTAGTCTTTGTGCGGGTCCCTCCGGGCTCCTCGCATGGCTGTTCTCCAGCGCTGGTCGTAGAACCGGCGCAGGATGCGGCGGCGCCGCTGGCACTGGCAGCGCACCAGACGGGTGAAGGCGCGCTGGAACTCCTTGCTCGAGCAGGGGTAAATTATGGGGTTAATGCAACTGTTGAAGTAGCCCAACCAGAAGATTACTTTGAACACTATCTCAGAGGGCTTTAGAGCTGGGAAGAAAGAGCCTGAGGAACACAAAGAAAGAGAGAGAGGTGGAAAAACATTTAGTTGTCGGCTCAAGCAAGATTATTTACATGGGAAATAACACTGTGGCTCAAGTAAACTTAGCCTGAAGCTACCATTCTCCTCCCACACATTGAAAAGTTCAAATCCGTGAGTTCACCGTTCTCAATCATGTGTGCCTAATTATACCCAGCAGACAGATTATATAGTTTGCACATTGTTTTTTTCCTTCAGCTCGCTGGAGAAGTCTGATGCATTTTAAATAGTACGTGGCATGTCTTCTCACCATCTTTTTGAAACGGTTTCATTTTTTTTTCTGCCTGTAGGAGATGTGGGAGCGATGCCAATATGTCATTCCCCAATTCTCCTCCAAACCAAACAATCATACCTTTGATAGACTGGCCACACAAGGCCATTAGTCATTATAATCAACATGAACTGCCATTTGCAACCAATTTTACTGCAGTAATTTGATGCGTTTCTGAGTGAAGGATGTTTAAAGAAAAAAAAAATGCAAATGCAAGGAAAGATTTGATTTTATCCATTGGGAATTGATTGGATTGTGAAAAGTGGGCGGATCATAAAACATTGATAAAACTTGATAAAACATTACTTAAATAGCTATTTGCCTATTGGTTAACATTACCCAACCTGACGTCAGTGGAAATAGAAAGTCTTTGCAGAAGAGAAGTAAGTTGTTGCATTCTGATCAAAGATTACAAAGAGAAATGGTTTTCTTTGGAATAACATGCACCAATGAATTACAAAATGAGCTCACCCCCACTCTTAAAGGGATAGTTCACCCAAAAATAAAAATTCTGTCATTACTTACACTCATGTCATTCCAAACCCATAAAGCCTTTGTTCCTCTTCGCAACACAAATTAAGAGTTGTTTGAATGTGTCATGAATGTGTCGAAGTCTGACACGGAAGACAAGAAATTGCTGAATAAAGTCATTTTTTTTTCTTTGCGCACAAAAAGTATTATTGTAGCTTCATAAAATTACGGTTGAACCACTGATGTCAAATGGACTATTTTATTGATGTCCTTACTACCTTTCTGGGCCTTGAATGTGATAGTTCTGTTGCTGTCAATTGGAGGGTCAGAGAGCTCTCGGATTTCATCAAAGAATACTAATTTGTGTTCCAAATATGAACAAAGGCCTTAGGGGTTTGGACATGAGGGTGAGTAATTAATGACAGAATTTACATTTTTGGGTGAAAAATTCCCTTTACAAAATAAATTAGCTCTGACGGTTTCATGTAGAACCTTTATCATCCATAGAAACTTTCCATTTAACAAAAGGTTGTTTAGAGAGTAAATAGGTCCATTTTTTCTATTTCATGTTGACTTTAAATTACAAATCAATATTTTAGTTACAGCAGGCCTGCACTAAGCTAAGATACAGATCATGAGATTTGGGTTGAATGGATTTGGGCTCAGATGGAATCTGTCTACATTATGTCTCTCTTCACATCCTCTCCTCCCACACATCTACACTACCTGCACATTTCCGCTCCATCTACCTTCGACAGACACCACATATGTTGCCAATATCTCCTCCCTGCCTTGTGCTTTCCCCACTGAGAGTGAGAGGAGGCTTGTGCTGCATTATCTCACACATAAAACAGTTGTCATCACCCATGCCATGCATTTCAGTGTCACGAGAGGTCAGAATACCTCCCTGTCAGTGGAGATGTATAAAAATAGCACTAGAGGGAAAAGATAGTAAGAGAACTGGGAATAGTGCGCTCTTGTTGATTTTGATGAACAAAGAGATATGCTGTTCTCGCTCTTGGCTAGAGGTCGTCAATTGGTTGCAACTGTGACTTAGAGATGAAAGCCAGTCCCTGGAAAGCTCCTTTTTGGTAATTGTTGTAATTATGAGACACACCAAACAGGATGTTTGGTAGCTACTGAGAGAAAACTTCCTTTTAGTCACAGCATCATGTACAATGTGGCAGCCCTTTACTCTGGGCAATCTGAAACCATTCTGTGCACCAACATTGCAGAAAAAGTGGATGTTCTGACTTTTTCAGATTTGCTGTTCTGATTTTAGGAGAACATCTGAGGAATTCTGCTAAAAGGACTTAGAAAATCAAGCCAAACTAAAAGTAGACATTTAGTGGTAGCTGACAGCATAATCAATAAGGCAAAACATTTAAAAAATGAACAAACAAGAGGGCATGGGATGTGTAGACATTTTTACATTTTGGATGTGGACTAACTGTGCCCGCCTAATTATAAGTTAAGCAAGCTGACATTTCTATCCAATGTGGCTTTTCCAACATGCTTGTTCTGCTTTACACTATTAAAAATAAAGGTTCAAAAAGAGGGTTATCAAAATTCTACACTTTTCCGGGTTCCTCAAAACCCAAAGCAGTCAGGTAGATAATTAATTTACAACTGTAAGCTGAGAGTGTTGGACACATGGCGGTCTTTGCTTTCTAGCAATGCATTGGCCTGGCATGAGCTATAGGAGCGTTTGGCAGGTAGCCACATGTTAAAGTTGTCTCATCTCATACTGATCACCCTAAGACCTATTTTAACATGGTCTGTGGTTATTGGCTACATGTGTAAGTTCCTGTCAAGCTGCATTCTGTGTCAATTTGATGTAAATGTATTAGATGCTAACATAACAGCTTGGGTCAGAAAAGTTGAAGATAATTTTGACAGGTAGGCAACATTTTTGTATGGAAACGAATCAGACGTGCCAACTCATTTTGCTGCTGAAATTTAAATCAAAGACACTATTAAAACATTTCTTACAACATTCGCAAAGAGCGTCCACTTTAGTCTGAAAAGATGGTATTTTTGGAAACTTTATGAATTTAGATTTTTGTTATTTGGTCATTATGTTGCACAATTTTACATTGCCAGAAAATGCAGTCATTATCTACATCCTCTGGACTTGCTACACTAGATTAATCATGTATATTCTAAAAATTACTATAATGTAATGACAACATTTGCAATTATTAAATAATAAAATGAATAAACCTTGCAATGTTAACTCTCTTGTAATTTCATGAAAACAATTTGTAGTTTTCTTTAGGAGAGAAGGAACATTTAGTTCTGTTTGTCACCAGAAATAAGACTTTCACTGTCCAGCACAAAAAAAAAAAAAAAAAAAAAAAAAAAAAACATAAAGAAAACATCCCTCTGATCCATCTCAACAATAAATGTTGATGCCAAAAATGTGACCATCACTTAGAGGTTGGACATGCCGTTTTAAAAACTTACTACAAAAAGTACAATTATATAAGAGGAGCAGAGGAGCCTTGTATCACCATGAAGTGGTTTATTTTGCAGTAACGACCAGTTGATTATACAACCTAAATTCCAGAAATGTTGGGACATTTTTTAAACTTGAATAAAATGAAAACTGAAAGACTTTCAAATCACATAAGTCAATATTTTATTCACAATAGACCATAGAGAACATAACATAAGGGCTAAAAAAGCAAGAAATTTTGAGAAGATTCAGTTGGGAGAACATCTAGCAACTAATTAAGTTAATTGACATCAGGTCTGTTACATGATTAGCTATAAAAGGGATGTCTTAGAGAGGCAGAGTGTCTCAGAAGTAAAGATGGGCAGAGGCTCTTCAATCTGTGAAAGAGTGTGTAAAAAGATTGTGGAATACTTTAAAAACAATGTTCTTCAACGTCAAATTGCAAAAGCTTTGCAAATCTCATCATCTACAGTGCATAACATCATCAAAATATTCAGAGAAACTGTAGAAATCTGTGTGTGTAAGGGACAATCCCGAAGACCTTTGTTGGATGCCCGTGGTCTTCGGGCCCTAAGACGACACTGCATCATTCATCAGCATGATTCTGTCATTGACATTATTAAATGGGCCCAGGAATACTTCCAGAAACCACAATCTGCAGATGCCAACTAAAGCTCTATCGTGCAAAAAGGAAGCCATATGCGAACATGGTCCAGAAGTGCTGTTTTGTGCTGTGGGCCAAGGCTCATTTAAAATGGACTGTTTCAAAGTGGAAAAGTGTTCTATGGTTAGACGAGTCCAAATTTGACATTCTTGTTTGAAATCACAGACGCCGTGTCCTCCAGGCTAAAGAGGAGGGAGACCTTCCAGCATGTTATCAGTGTTCAGTTCAAAACCCAGCATCTCTGATGGTATGGGGGTGCATAAGTGCATACAGTATGGGCAGCTTGCATGTTTTGGAAGGCACGATGGAAGGTATACAAAGGTTTTAGAGCAACATACTGTATGCTCCCCTCCAGTCGACGTCTATTTCAGGGAAGGCCTTGTGTATTTCAGCAGGACAATGCAAAACCACATACTGCAGCTATTACAACAGCATGGCTTCGTAGTAGAAGAGTTCCGGGTGCTGATTTGGCCTGCCTGCAGTCCAGATCTTTCACCTATAGAGAACATTTGGCGCATCATTAAACAAAAAATACGTTAAAGATGACCACGAACTCTTCAGCAGCTGGACACCTACAGTATATCAGGCAAGAGTGGGACCAAATTCCTACACCAAAACTCCAGAAACTCATAACCTCAATGCCCAGACGTCTTCAAACTGCTTTGAAAATAAGAGGAGATGCTACACCGTGGTAAACATGCCCTCGTCCCAACTATTTTGAGACCTGTAGCAGGCATCAAATTTGAAATCAGCACATTTTGTGCATAAAATTGTAAAATTTCTCAGTGTAAACATTTGTTATGTTATATATGTTCTATTGTGAATAAAATATTGGCTCATGTGATATGAAATTCTTTTAGTTTTCATTTTATTCAAATTTAAAAAAACATCCCAACATTTCCAGAATTTGGGTTGTACTTTGCATGCTTATTGCACAGCTACTCACCAAAATATGTTGGACATGAAACATTAAACTGAGTTAAAATTATTCCATATTTTTACCTGTAATATTAATACTGAAGAGCTCTGAGGTAATTTTCACCCTAACTACAACTGAGACTTAAGCTATAGTGGAAATTGCATTTATTTGAAATAAGACAGAACAAGTCCACAATGTGAGAGCTGAAAGTCCGGTTGTGTTTACCCGGATGAGTGGACTGAAATACATTGCCATGAGCAACATTTAATGAAAATCAAGAATTTTAGAGAGCACTATAAATGAATTACAAAAGCACTTTTTTTAATTTTGATTTGTTTAAATATAAGAATTTCCCCCCAGATTTTCAAATGCCTTCACAGTGAAGCAAGGTTTACCATCAGGTCAATCCCTTATTTCTGTCAATATAACACAGTGCCTCACAGTTTGTGCTGCTGCAGCGTACGTGTGGATCTAAGCCATGTCATATCCCTCCTCTGTCCTGGTGGCTGGCTGTTGCTGAGGCTTTGGAAAACGAAAGCACCCTCTTTAACTCAACTCGTTAATAGCCGTGATTAAGGCAGTGGAGCGTTGGGCAGAGGGAGGTCAGGGACCTGAGTGAAACCGCCTCCTTCATTTTCTCTGGTTGAACAAAGTCCCCCTTCCCAAACCATTGACTCTAATCTCTGGGAGCAAAAAAAAAAAAGGACGAAAGAGGAGTTGATCCCAGACTTTCACCAGCACCACATGCAAAGCTTACCACGTTATCAACCACTGCTGCCCTATTTTTCCCCATAGTCGACTGTGAGTGGAATACCAGCAGGGACAGGCAAAAACCACACTCTTGGATTACCCTGGAGATGGATGGGATGGTGGGTTTGGGGGGAAACCAATACACTGTGGGGAATGTACAATGCCAGCCATGTATGTTTATTCTTTTTAATGTGTATTTTAATTATAAATGGCTAATAATAGTCAAAATGATAACTGTTGTCATTTGTTTGCTATAAAGATGTACCCATGTCAGCGACTCCAATATTCTTTTAATGTAATATGAGACTATTTTTTCCCATTTCTAGTACACTTTTTGGCCTCTGTGACATAATCTTGGGTAAATGGTTGCATGACTGGAACACTGCAATTAATGTCTGTACTTCAGTCTCCCATAGGTGGTCTTTGATTGAGCATACTTATAGTAATTAATCATCTCTTCTTTATGAATACCCCAAAATCTCCTTTTTTTCTATGTAGGAATCAGTTAACCCTGGGATGCAAATAACTTAATTGTGTGGCCCAACAAAACGTATGTTTTTCAAGGGGTTTGATTAGAGGAAGATTTTAATTCATTACTATGGACTGACAGTATTTTATATATATACATCCAGGGTCCTTGAAATCCTTGAAATTTTGTGAATCTGAATAAAAATTTTCAAGGCCCTGGAAAATTTTTTGAAAATAAACAAACATAGATACAGGTCCTTGAAAATTCCATATTATTCCCTCCGGTCCGCTAATGTGTTATTTCGCCAAGACTTTGTGGCCTATGCATACTAGCTTGCTTGATTTACGTTGCACATTTATGCATTACGTTAAGTGTTTCCCATGTGAGGTACTTTGTGTTGTTCGTTGCCATGATGTTCACATGCACACGAAACTACTAAGATGGTACCTCAACGTTTCACAGACACACCGTGAAACATTGCAAAAATAGGCTGAAACCGCTGAAACGCGATGACTGGAAAGTGCAAGTTTCAAGATATTTGTCTCACAAAAGAAGATTACAAAGAATGGCATATTCATATATCTTAAAATTCTGGTTACATGAGCCTAAGCTGTTTTCAATAAAATCCATGCAAAAGTTAATATCAGATCATTTTAGAATACAGTGTAGTATGTACCAAATATTATTCAATTTTATGCAAAACAGAAATACAACAAATATCAGATTTCTGTCATATGCCCAAAAATAAATGCAAAAAAATTGCTTTTTTGCATAGTTGTTTGACACATGAAAACTGTTAACAATGTATCTTAAAAGGTGACGCAATGTAACCTTTGCTCTCACTTGAAATGTGTCCCCACATTAAGTCCTTGAATTTGAAGGTATTGGACCTGGAAAGTCCTTGAAAGGTCCTTGAATTTGAAGTTAACCAAGGTTTTAACCATCATGTTTAAAACTTTTGCATTTACATGCATTTTGTTAGCACCTGATTATTGTGTTGAGTGTGTTAATATCATAAAATCATGGGTAATGTAACTATAAATGAGCCATAACTCATTCTTGGCTGCTTGAGGACATGGAAACCTTTTGACTTTCTGATAAAAGGGGTGGGGATATTATGAGACATACTGTAATAAAGAAACTGTTATGAGCTATTGTACAAAATACAAGCAGAACTTATTGCATGCACGATCCATGAGGAAACAAAGCATGTTCTTATGAACTCTTCAAGCCATTGCCTTTATAAAAAGGGGAAAATTGTTCATAAGTCTTTCACAAGCCTTTCACTTCTGCCTTCATTATTATGCTTTGTTTTGACCACATACAGGTCAGCATGTGTACTGTTGTTATGTGCAGTTATATCATAGTCACACATGAAGGTAACATATTAATAAAGATAATCAAACAATAGCTCTTTTTTCAACATGATCTGCTTACATAAAAAAGAGAAACCTTTGTTAGGAGTAGAAATGCTTTATTTCATCCCAAATTTAAATTGTTGTTGCATAGGGTTTTCTTAATATTTCCTAGCCATATATAGCCTACCAGAATGCCTAACTGTTATTTATTTAAACATCTCTTCAGCAGCATTCTGGAGTCAGCAATTGCAAAAAAAAAAAAATCCGTTTTGGTTATTTTGTTTACATGTATTTGGTTGTATTTGGCTGATTTAGCATTTTTTCTTGCACTCCAACATGCACTATTATTTACGTGAATCCTAAATAGCAGTGTTCTCCAAAACAAAGACCAACAGCGTTAATAATCAAGTGTAACACATCAATACAATCCCCCTTAAAATTTAGTACTTAAAGGTGGAGCTGCTGTCAAATCCTGCTCAAAACCCAATTCATGCAATTTGCACACATTTAACTTCTAATCGTATTAACTGTGAATTCAATTGTAAAGTGGTGCGTGGAGCTCCTTTCCTCAGTGAGAAAAGTAACGATGACTTAACAGTTTTACATTTTTTATATCAGGCTACGCATTTCTTTTTTGTCTATCCACGAAGTAAAACATGAACACGGTGTCAAGATAAATGTGAATTTTATATGCATATTAATGCATAAAACTGGTCATACTGTAAAATCATCGACTCCTATCACATACCAGTTTATCAATTACAAAATTATTTGCTCAAGTGCTTTTTTCTTTCCAATTCCAGCATTTTTTGTCCAAAATTATTCAACTGGAAGCATTTTAAAACTAATAAAATAAATAATAAAATAATGTTTGAGTATCCAGTATAATCTTATTTGATATGTATATGATTAATTTATTTCATTATAATAAGAGGAAAAATTTATATAAATTCCACTAGTAATGTGATAATTACTGAGATTTCGATTCGTTTTTACGTGTTTTGAGAGTGCAACATTTGCAATGAAATGTTACGTAGTTTACTTTGGTTTCATTTTTTATTGTTTAATGTAAAGCCTCACGGTTTAATTTTTGCTCTAACCACAACGAAGATTATCGTCCGAAAACTCATACCAAACAGAGAATAACTGATACATACCCAAAGGCAAAACGAAGAAAAACGGTAGCCAACAAAGAATGAACATTCCCACGACGATGGCGAGGGTTTTAGCAGCTTTCTTCTCTCTTGAGAACTTCATGAGTCTCACGGACAGTGAACTTCTGAACGGGTGATTTTTGGTTTTGGAGCTCGTGCTCGAATCCTCCGGCATGCTCCTGCAATGTATCCTCAGCACCACTTCCATTGATTTATTTCTCTCCCGTTTCACACCCGCTTCCAAACTTTTTGTAGTCCTGCGGGCCACGATGTATACTCTAGTGTACATGACTAAAATCACCATGAGCGGGAGGTAGAAGGAGAATAAAGAGGAGAACAGAGCATAACCCGGTTCCTCCGTGATGCTGCAGATGCTCTCGTCAGAAGGTGGAGGCTCTTTCCATCCCAAAAGAGGTCCGATTGAAATCACCATTGAAGAAACCCAAACCACCACTAGTATGACACCTGCTTTCCGTTCAGTCATGATAGTGGGGTATTTCAGACAGTATTTTACCCCGATGTACCTGTCTATAGATATAATGCACAAACTTAAAATAGACGCCGTGCAACATAGCACATCCACCGCTGCCCAGATGTTGCAGAAGACCCGACCGAACACCCAGCATCCCAGCACCTCCAGAGACGCGGAGAACGGGAGGACAATGATACTAAGCAAAAGGTCCGCTATGGCTAGGTTCACAATGAAGAAGTTGGTGACCGTCTGCAAATGTTTGTTGCACAGCACCGACAGAATAACCAAAATGTTTCCGACGATCGCCACCAAAATGAAAACGGCCAGAAAGACTCCGACACAGATGACTTGAGAGTCGAGGGTGATGCCCTCACAGGTGGTGTTGCTGATGTTGGAGAGAAAGTCCGAGGGGAATTCATCCTTGCTCTCGTTCAGCAGTTTAGAAAATGTCATTTTGAAACTCCATAAAGACGACTTTTACTGGTTTGGTCCGAAGGTGTTGACTGGTCGGTGCGTGGTGAGTTTCATTTTCATCATCACTCTTGGAAGGTGTCTTCAAATTCAGATTCTTCAGATGGATCCGTTACTTTCTGAGAAAATCTTGCCAGTTAAACATCTCGTTACACCTACATTTTTTCTGTGGTGGCATAACCTGAAATATATTTGAACTGTTTTCAAACTATTTTTGAGGTAGAATAAACTAATAAGCAACTAATATGCCGATGCACTGCAGGTCTTATGGAGAGGCTTCTTCTGGTGGCATCCTCAGCGACCACTCCAAACTGGATTACAGAAACTCAATGAGGACCCCAGTGCTCCAGGTCTCCTCCTCCAGCTCTGAGAACTTGGTGACGCGTCGCACACTTGCTGCAGATCTTCATATGACCACTAGAGGGTTCTGTATTATTGATGCACACAGGAGGACTGTTTTCATTTTGCAATGAATAATACTTTTTATCAGTAGCATACATTATTCAGAACAACGTCAATGTCAATTGTATTTTAACAACACACATTGTTTCAAAGAGGCTTTCACAGAAATTGCTTCCTTACACTTTTAAAAATTCCACAAAAGGTTCTTCATACTGGATTATTGAAATGATAGGAATTGTTCACTGAACAGTCATTCGAGGAACCAAAAATGGAAACGATTCTTCTATGCAGTATCAAACATAATTAATTTATCCGCAGGCTACCACAATGGTTGGTAAAGCATTTCATGGCCTTTCTACTATATTTTATATTATCTATATTTCTATATTTACTAAAATCATATTGAAAAACAAAACATTAGTAGTACTTCATGTTTTATGTGTGCAAAACCCCATCAACACAACATGTCACTTTGCATAGGCCTATCTGGTGAATGCTAATCATGCTGTCTACAATAAAAGGTAACAAATACCAATTTTTGTTGTTGTTGTTGTTGTTGTTTGTTATGACAGCTTTCTGAATAGAAATAAACCTCTTTAAACTCTGTGCAGTAAAGTCAGACTTAATGCTATTCCTATTGACTCTGTGCAGCTGCCAATCTGCCACCTGTAAGTCCAGATGCATACTAAAAGCTGAGGGGCAATTTAAGAGCCACAAGATCCCTTGATGAGGAGTTGGAATGGAAGCTATTAGGTGAAGAAACTCTGGTAAAATAGTACCGGGATACACATTAAGAATATGTGAGACACTGCACATGAATGTCAATCACAGTCAGTGTTTAAATATTTTATGTTGCCTTCCAGGTTGTCATCACTGATGACATCAGGGAGTTGTGCAGACGCTTATATTGAACAATCTGAAATGTAAATTCTACATAGACGTCTTGGTATTAGTCTTATCATCATATGACATGTGACTTACATTAAATACATCAGAGATCATGCTTACCAAGTCTGTATTTATTTTTATCAAAATACACTAAAACAGTAATATTGTATACATAAATATTCTTACAAATTAAAATAACTATTACTGTACATTTTAAAATATATTTTTTCCTGTGATGGGAAAGCTGAATTTTTTAGCAGTAATTAGTCTTCATTGTTTCATGATCCTTCTTAAATCACTCTGCTTGGTGCTTGATTATTATTGGGGCTCAGTTTGTTTCAAACATTTTTTTTTCTGGTTAATATACGGTTAATATGTGGAAACTGATACTTTTTTTTCAGGATTTGTTTATCAATAGAACATTCCATGATCAGCATTCATTTGAAATAGACAGTTTACTGTAATTTTGATCAAATAAATGCAGCCTTGGTTAACATAAAGGACTTCTTTCAAAACAAAAAAACAATCTATATTATTCCAAACCTTTGCAGTGTAAATTGCAGTTGTATATAAGCAGTATACATGCTGTTGTGAGGATGAATCTGTTGTCTGTAGTGTTGTGTGCAGCTCTTCCAAGTTCCTTTCCTAATCCTATGCAAATAAGCTTAGTTCCAGCTGAGAAGAGGAAAAAGAGGCTACAATTCACACATGATCACCAAATCTGAATAGCTAAAATTGGATAGACACTGCATGACCTGCAAAATCCTGCCTGCAAAAGGCAGATGGTATGGTCAGAATCTGGCACATCATAAATCCACACATCCTTCCTGCCTTGTGTCAACAGGGCACAGTGGTGACGCTGGTGTAACAGCCCTGGAAATGTTTTCTTGTGACACATTAGACCAATCGACCATCGTCCGAATGACGCAGGTTGCCTGAGTGCTGCTTTGATTATGTGGTACCCCATATAGCCACTAACTAGCCATTTTCAGATTTTACTGGTCCTTCGGATCTGTGGAAGTGGAGGGTTTTAAAGTATGAATGTGCAGTCAAAAAGTGAGTCAGCATGGTAAAAATCCCCAAGAATTGTTCCCAGCACTCTACTGAAATCATAATGTAAAAATTTTGCCTATTGTAAAAACAAAAGTAGGTTTAGTTTGAGACTGTAGAGTAGTGTAGAGTAGTAATTATTATGAAAAATAATTTTGAGAAAAAAGTCAGAATGTAACGAGATGCAAACTTTCAATTGCGAGAAAAAAAGTCGCAATTCTGACTTTATAACACAATTGTGTTTATATCTCACAATTGTGAGAAAAAAAGTCAGAATTGCGAGATGTAAACTTGCAATTGTGAGAAAAAAGTCAGAATTGCGAGTTCATATGACGCAATTCTGAGAAAAAAAGTCAAAATTGTGAGAGAAAAAGTCGCAAGTACCCTTTTTGTTTTTTATTCAGTGGGCTTCCATAAAAAAAAATCGATCCTACTACTCTATGAAAGATATCAGTGAAATAAATAGCTATCTGTCACGCTGGTTTCTGTAACAACCATTGTCACTTTAAACAGTAAAATAAAAAGATTAATTACTTAGCCAATCAGAAAGTACTAGGTGCTTGTCAATCATTTTGTGCGTTCTCAGCGGGCAGTTCATATATGAGAAACCGGAAGTTGGAAGTGCGGGATGAATCTGTAGCATTTTCATGAGTTTGGAGGGTGCAAAATGTGCGTGATTTTCATGGCTTAGACATCCTTAAAGGAATGGGAGGACCGAAGAAAATTAAGAAGCAAGAGTGAACATCACTTTTCATGGCTGCAGGATATTGAGTTTCAAAAGGCTAAAAACAGATGCTTGACAGATAATTATATTGCTGCAGAAAGAAGGGGCGTCTCTAATTCTGCAGATAAAGGTAGCAAAAGTTCTAGAAAGCACTTAGACTAGGTGGTTGAATTTAATCTTTAGTTGTTGTTCAAGACTCTGTTGTATTCTGTGCAATTACTAGGATTGGTTTCCCACTATTGTTATTTTTCAAGGCATCAGATTTGAACACAAACCGATTACTCCCCTTTTCTACAACAACAGAACTATTGTTATGTGTTATGGAAAAGATTCCAGGTCTTGGTATGAAATTGTCAAATTTGACATGACAACCGCAACAGCATTGCCCTCTCTGTTGCTCTAGCTGAAACGGCTTTTGCTCAGCTGTCAGACCCGCAATGTCATTACTCTTCTCTATCAGAGATGTTTATGAACAGTGGTTGTGCTGTCACACTCTCCAGGTCCAGGCCTGCTAGGTTTCATGAATGAATGATTTTTCCCTCCACGAAATTCTCCACCTGAACACCGTCAGTTGCCTTCCAAAAACTGCTCTGGAACACTTTTAGGTTTTATCAGGATGCTTCAGCCTGCTGGCAGCAATAAAATAATGATCTAAAATATAAAGAAAACTGAAAACAATTGCTAGCAGCTCTGGCATCATTAATTAATGACTAACCTTCAATTATGCATTTTTAATTGACTGTTTCTACTGCTTAAGGGTCATTAATTATGAATCTTCTCTTAAATTGGAAGACCACAATTCTCTTCATGCTTTTCTTCTTCTGCATCTACTAATCTGGCATTTTATTCAATGGATCGTGTTATTTATTCTTAGCACTTACGTCTGTAACTTATGGAAACTTATTAATATAAATTAAAAGCTAATTGTGACTTTCTATCTCACAATTCAGATTTTTTTCCCCCTTGCAATCCTGTGTTTAGATCTCACAAGAATTCCTAGATATAAAATTTTAAACTCACATTTGCAAGACAAAAAGTTGTGAGATAAAAAGTCACAATTAGCTTTTTATTCTGTGGTGGAAACAAAACAACAACAACAACAACAACAACAACAACAACAACAACAACAAAAAACAATTGTGAGATGTAAACTGAGGAAAAAGTCAAAAATATGCATTTACATTTAAATCTAAATTTACGTGCAGTGCAATTACCTTTATATACCTTCATAGTAACTACTACAAATCTCCAATAGCACAGTTTATGGCTTTCACTTTAGGAAAATTTGCATTGCATTTTCCTGCTACAGATTTAATATAGTTATTGATCTTTGACACTCACTGTGTAGGGGAATAAAAGTGTAGTTATTTATTTGAAGCTGGGAGGTATTTATTTAACAGTGTTTCATTTATATGACAGTCAGCCTTAAACAGTCCCTGTGGAGTCTAAACTGAATGTAATATCATCGAAGGATTCAGTACTTTGCTCTAATTGAACTGACACTATGCATGCGCTGTCTGCTTTAGAGCACGATGACGTCATTCGGGTTTGTGATTGATAGAAGTTGCCTATGAGTCACACAGCAAATGAACACCAGTCGCTTTTACCTCTCCGATGAGAGCCATCATCTCTCGCATCAGAGATTATTATCTACACACAACCAGGTTTCACATTGCTATCTGTGTCAAAGTGATGCAAAGGCACTTTGTAACGCTGATTAGAAAACAGTTTTGTAGTTCTAATAGGCCTTGCACTGAAAGCATATCTGCTGTCGACGGATGCCATTTTATTTTGCAGTGATGAGACATTCAAGATTCACAGCCAACACAGTTTGAAGGGATGGTTGAGCCATTGGTCTAGCTAATTTAACCACAGAAAACCACTGATTGGGCCAAACAGAACCACAGCTGCAGCATAGAATCCGTAAGTTTCACACACACTTTTATTGGAGAGTGATTCCCCTGACAATGATCCCTGTTCCCAGTCTACTTGTCGCAGCCCCAGTCCATTTCCACACAACTCAATGTGGAAAATTCCAGCTGCCAATCACCCTTTCCAGCTGTCCCAGCTTCAAATAGAGAATAATTTGAACCTAATATTAGGCTCAGCATTAAGACTTAAAGTGTTTCTATGAAATGTGCTACTCACACACTTAAGAAAACAAATGTAGCATGTTTTAGTTCATTATAATATTACATTTATGTTATAAACAAATTACATAATATACCTTTGTTGGATGCGCGTGGTCTTCAGGTCCTCAGATGACACTGCATCACTCA
This sequence comes from Acrossocheilus fasciatus, assembly GCA_036784905.1. Taxonomy (NCBI): domain Eukaryota; kingdom Metazoa; phylum Chordata; class Actinopteri; order Cypriniformes; family Cyprinidae; genus Acrossocheilus; species Acrossocheilus fasciatus. The sequence goes on along the minus strand of CM071938.1, from coordinate 30,062,594 downwards.
TTGGCATGATTCTGTCATTGACATTACTAAATGGGCCCAGGAATACTTCCAGAAACCACTGTCAGTAAACACAATCCGCCATGCCAACTAAAGCTCTATCATGCAAAAAGGAAGCCATATGTGAACATGGTCCAGAAGCGCCGTCATGTCCTGTGGGCCACGGCTCATTTAAAATGGACTGTTTCAAAGTGGAAAAGTGTTCTATGGTCAGACGAGTCCAAATTTGACATTCTTGTTGGAAATCATGGACGCTGTGTCCTCCAGGCTAAAGAGGAGGGAGACCTTCCAGCGTGTTATCAACGTTAAGTTAAAAAGCCAGCATCTCTGATGGTATGGGGGTGCATAAGTGCATATGGTATGGGCAGCTTGCATGTTTTGGAAGGCACTATGAATGCTAAAAGGTGTATATAAAGGTTTTAGAGCAACATATGCTCCCCTCCAGATGACATCTATTTCAGCAGGACAATGCAAAACTACATACTGCAGCTATTACAACAGCATGGCTTCATAGTATATAGAGAACATTTGGCGCATCATTAAACAAAAAATGTGAAAGACGACCACAAACTCTTCAGCAGCTGGAAAACTACAGTATATCAGGCAAAAATGGGACCAAATTCCAACACCAAAACTCCAGAAACCCATAACCTCGATGCCCAGATGTCTTCAAACTGTTTTGAAAAGAAGAGGAGATGCTACACCGTGGTAAACATGCCCCCGTCCCAACTATTTTGAGACCTGTAGCATCAAATTTAAAATGAGCTCATTTTGTGAATAACATTGTAAAATTTCTCAGTTTAAACATTTGTTATGTTATCTATGTTCTATTGTAAATAAATAAAAAATTGGCAACATTTCTGGAATTCGGGTGGTATATATATATATATATATATATATATTCTGTCTATATGACGCATGACCTTTTTCTTGATATAATCGATGTTCATCATATGATTTCTTGTTGTTAATTATCTGTAGTTCCTTTTTGTCAACACTTGTTTGTCTGAATGTTCCCTCTGATTGTTTGGTGTATTTTGTTTTCCAATTGCTTGTATTATTTTGTAAAGTGACCTTGGGTTCTTGAAAGGCGCTATACAAATAAAACATTTTTATTTTATATATATATATATATATATATTAACAATATATAATTCTTTTGATGGCAAAGCTGAATTTTCAGCAGCCATTACTCCAGCATTCAGTGTCTCATGATCTTTCAGAAATCATTCTAATATGCTGATTTGATATTATTATTATAATTCATGTTTAAAACAGTTGTGTTGCTTAATATTTTTGTGGGAACTGTGATACATTTATTCAGAAATCTTTGATGAATACAAAGTTCGAAAGAACAGCATTTATTTGAAATAGAAATATTTTGCAATATTAAAAATGCCTTTAATCATACTTTTGAACTGTATAAAACAATGCTTCTATTTTGCATTTTTATAAAAATGAATGTGGTCTCAGACTTTTTCAACCCCACTGGCATATTTTATTGGATTTCCTTTCAATTAGTACATGCAAGAGGGATTGAGTCATTAAGAGAGAGGTAATTATGTGCTAGAAGTCTAGAGGATCTTGATTTTATTTCTTTGATGCAAATGGCTACAAGTTGCCATCTGTGGCCATATTATACAGAATAATCTTCATACATTTCACAGTCTCCAAAAATAGCAGCAATTAAATAAGTGCAAAACTATTTAATTTGTTCTCTGATTCTTAGTGTTTTTTTTTTGTTTGTTTGTTTTTTTGTTTAAATTGTTTGTTTGTAAATACTGTTTGTTTGGGCTTTTACATATGGTCTAGGTCTGGGGCATATCCTGTGTTTATTTATTTAGTTTTTCCCAACATTTCTATTGCACAGGCCAATATGTTAGTTAGGATACCATTCAGGATATAAAAAAAGTAGAATTATAACATCACAGTGAAAAGACTACATAAAGAATTTCATATAATTCTAATCCCCTCAGTTTGGATGATCAATTCAATAAAGATAATTTCATGACAAGAATATTTCTGATGTTTGACCAAACCCCTGCTGTCCTAATAACAAGAACTTCACATGTCCACATCCCAGAGTATCACCATTTTAGTGTTATTAAAACAATAATTCATTGCCCTGTCCTCATGAAACAGCTCTGATCTGGGAATAACATTCATGTCCTTAACCGTCGTAAGCGAGACGTCCCTCATCAGAGCAGAGGGTCAAGTTCTACCAGCTTTAAGTTGCACATGTTTTATGATTTCCATGTTGTGTCCTCAGTTCCATCTGGGTCTCATGGGGCTGTCACAAGCACCGCACCGGACACTGTGGTCCATGGGGTCACATTTTTCACAGATGTCTCCTAGTGGGGAGACATCCGCATCACACAGAGTGCATACACTCACACACATATACACAACCCCTCACAGAACATGTGTCACACCTCTGCACGCAATTACTGGCACACATGCTTCCTTTTATTTGCACAAACACAAATATTAACATATGCAATATTTTCTTTGTAATTTGAGCAAATTTGAATTAAAAACAACATGAACGGTAAACTCCAGTTCATTGTCCAGTCCAGTTAGTAATTCAAAAACATAAAGTGTAGCCAGTTAAGTCAGATTTGTGAGCTAATGGCTTTTTAAGAGCTGGTTCATATTAGTAAAATGAAAAACATAAAACAAACAGTTAAGTCTGATTCACTACCCTGCAAACAAGCCTGCGGTGGCCCTTTACGGGCCCACTTAGGGGCCAGTGCAGGGCCCCTGAGAATTTGCTTATTGGCAAAGCGTTGGTCCCTTAAGCCCAATTTATACTTCTGCGTCGATCCTACACCGTAGCCTACGCAGAGACGCACAGGCCTGGGCCGTACCTGACGTGCACCTCTCCAAAAATCTAACAGCGCGTCAATTCTACGTGGACCACAAGCACTGTGATTGGTCTGCTATCAATACTTTTTATAGTGAATCATGAACATACACTGTAACCAGTTAAGTCTGATTTCTGAGCTAATGGCTCTTATAAGTGGGTTCATTTTTTGGTGAATCAAAAACATAAAGTCAAGTGTGAACAGCCAAATACGATTCCTGGGCCAATGATTCTCATGGGGTGATTATTTTTAGTAAATAAATAATATACATTGTAACAAAGTAAGTCTGATTCCTGAGAATGACTATTATGAGCTTATTAATGAATCAAAAATATATATGAATCAATTGGAGTATTTTCTCTATCAATTTGACTCACATCCTGACTCATTTTTTAGTAAGGCTAAATCTGATTTCCAGGCTAATGACTCTTGGCAGGTTCTCTTTAGTGAATCAAAAACATACAGCGTGGCCAGTTGCCATCAAGCCTGATTCTTGAGAACGACTCGTATGAGCTTATTAGTGAATTGAAAACAGTTATGAATCAGCTAGAGAAGTTTCTCAATTAATCTGACTCACTTCCTGAACCTCAAGTGATTCATTTTGTCATGTTCTACTCCATTAATCAAGAAGTCACACTGTTTTATGTTGACCATCATATTTGTGTTCATAGGATCTACTTTCTGCTTCATTTTCTCATTTAAACCTTTCATCTCAAAGAAAGCAGCTCCATACCAGATCTCTTGGTATTTAAAACTATTCTCACCTTTAATCTGTCTTTTAGCATATTTAGACCCTGAGATAGAGCAACTAAAAGCAGCTGCTGTTCCCTTTCAGTCAGTCACTCTGAGTCACCGATGAATTGGGATCTCTCTTCGAGAGACCAATCTACTTCGAGTGTAAACTAAATGAGCCAATGCACATTGGCATGTGATGAGCTGTCGCTGATGACAGCATGAGCATAAAAAGGCATCAAGTGCAACGCATACCAGCTTTTGGAGCTCCGTTGCCTCTGCCTCAATCTGGTTCTCGTTCAGGCTGCAGCCAGGCGAGGACTACTTCAGGCAGTGGAACAGGTGGTCTGAGGGTTACAGTGGTGGCAAACCCTCCAGGGAACCCACCCTTGATGGACTATCGCAACCAGTTGAGCTGCCAAAGGAACGTGCTGGGCCCTCTACAAGGAGCATACCAGCAGTATCCTTTGGCACTCCTCCTGACGATTGGATGTTGATCGCTGCATCCGAGGGTGAGCCGGAACTTTCTGGAGCTCTCCGGGAAGGCAGCAATGCCTGGGTCGGATCCAGAAATGATGGCTATGCTTTTCTCGGGCTCGAGTGGTTGGATGACTGTTAGCTCGCGCTCAGCCAGTTGGGTTTTTGGGTCAACTGGGACAAGAGCAAACTCCCCCCGATGCAGAGGATCTCTTTTCTCGGTATGGAGTTGGATTCAGTCGAACAGACAGCACGCCTCACAGAGGAACATGTGTGGTTGGTGTTGAACTGCTTGAATTCATTCAAGGGCAGGACAGTGGTCCCACTGAAACAATTTCAGAGGCTCCTGGGTTACACCACTGGAGCTGCTTCATATGAGACAACTTCAGCACTGGCTTCATAATCAAGTCCCAAGGTGGGTGTGGCAGCGCGGCACTCACTGGGTCCAAGTTACACTGGCCTGCTGCCAAACCTTCTCCCCGTGGTCAGACCTTGCGTTTCTCTGGGCAAGAGTGCCCCTAGAGCAGGTCTCCAGGCATGCTGTGGTTCACACAGATTCCTCCACCACCAGCTGGGGTGCCATGTACAACAGGCAAGCAGTGTCGGGGGTGTGGACGGTCCATTAAGTATGATCCCCTTCAGGGATCAGGTAGTGAGCCTGCAAGTGCTGCACATGGAGGAGGAAGACCCAGCCCTAGCTTTGCTCTGTTCCTTCCTCGCCTTGAGATGGTAAGTGGACCGAACACAAAGCTTCAGGACCTCAGATCAGCACTTCGTCTGTTACGGAGGCCAGCAGAAGGGGCATGCCATCACCCTGGATCATCAGGGACAGGGTGAACCCTGCCTGCTCAGGTTGCGAGCTCACTCTACTAGGAGTGTTGCATCCTCCTGGGTGCTGGCTCGTGGCGCCTCGCTGACAGATATTTGTAGTGCTGCAGGCTGGGCGACCCCCAACCCGTTCGCTAGATTCCTTTGTCTTGAGCCGGTATCCTCCTGTGCTCTCACCTCAAATGGGTAGAAGCACCGAGAGGCCCTAGTTAGTGCCGGCTTGCTAAAACTGCTCCAGAGAGTCCATACTGTAGACCTTGTCGAGCTCCTCCATCACCCTCAGCAGCCAGACGTGGTGGAGCGTCTGGCTCCAGGCCCTCACTCAATGAATCCATGAGAGTTGGTAGAGGGCTGGGTGCCATCCGTAGCGACCTGAGTGGATCCCATGTGTGTAATTTCCATGGTATAGCTCAGAGCCTGTGTTTTCCTGGCAGACTTCTCTGCTATTTTCCAAAAGGGTTATAATCACCTCTAAATCTTCCATATGCACCTAAACAGTTGTCCATATGTGTAAGTGCTTCCGAAACCTCCTTCGGGAAGGATGGGGCTTCCGCAACGTTCCTGTTCAAAGTGGAATGGGCACGTTTTCCCAGTGTTATCCGATCTTACTGAGTGGGTAGTGCTACAATAACAGTGACTGGCCTTCTTGTTGCGAGCACAGGGGCGCAGGTGGCTAGCACAAGACACTGGAAGGGGCAGCATCCATGGCGCTTTGTTAGGGATCTAAATTTGTCGGTCACCGAGATGACTCGGAGTGACCGACTGAAAGGGAATGTCTCAGTTACATATGTAACCCTCGTTCCCTGAAGGAGGGAATGGAGACGTCACTTACCATCGCCACGGCTGCTGTGCCACCGGCTCGGTTCCTCACCTAAAACCTGGTATGTGTTGCACCTGCTGCCTTTTATGCTCATGCTGTGATCAGCGGCAGCTGGATGCAATCATTGCATGGCAATTTGCATTGGCTCGTTTAGTTTACACTTGAAGTAGATTGGTCTCTCGAAGCGAGATCCCAATTCGTCGGTCAACAACGTGACGTCTCCATTCACACCTTCAGGGAGTGAGGGTTACATACGAGACATTTCAGGCGTCCTGCATCCAGATGTTTAAATGACTGCATACATAATTTTCCATTAATGGTAATGCAACCTGGGGAAACAGAGGGCTGTTTCAGCAGAGCTGGCTGTTAAATTATATAATGTTGCTTAAGGCTTACAGTATAACAGTAGCATGCCGTGTTTTCAGAATACTTGTATTTGTGCTTTTGTTCATAGGTGCTTTTTATGAAAGCAGTGCTAATTTTTACCCATTAGATTGATTTTTTGAAATGACGCTATAGATGGGTTCCTGTATGTAGTGACAACGAATGAGAATCCATGTGCCTGGAGCAGATGATACAAAATGCTTATGTTCCAAATAGACTACACATCCTCTTTTTCAGCGTGATAACTTGAAATACTCAAAGAATGTTTGTGTCTTTTTGGAACGTTTTAAGAACACCCTGCTTTGCTGATAACCAAATTATCTTGCAGCCAAGGACAAAAAGTTGGAAAACAGAGTACATTTTTGGATTTGAAATAAGTTGGTGCTATTTTGAATCATTATGTGTGATATTTTTTGTTTGTTTTACAAACAGTAATTTTTTGCTTTCTCTCTTTTTTATGCCTTTTATTAGGATAGGGCAGTAGAGACATGACAGGAAAGCATGGGTGGAGAGAGGGGAGCGGGATCCGCAAAGGACCTCAAGAGGGGAATCAAACTCGGGTCACTGTGAGCGCAGTTGCACTGTATGTCGACACACTAATAAAGGTTATTAGTTTGTTTAAGTTAAAAATATGTAATCAAAATGGATGGAAATTTTATATGCAATTGAAATACATAAATCTTAAGAATTGGGCCTAAATATTTTTTTGGAGTGTGGACACAGACACTACTGATCTGGAAACTTACAGTATGTAAAATTAAATCAAACACCTCACAAAAATCAAACCGCAAGCAAAATCGATCAAATACTGTATCTGTTTACTCGGATCACTTATTCAGCTGGGAGGGATTATGCCTCCAGATCTTATCATAACAAAGCTGTCTTTTCTAATAACAAGAAGCTAGAAGATGTGTGCCGGTTTTCACAGGTTTGTTTTCTCTGAATACAAGGCTGTATGTATCTAAAATGTGTGTGTCAATGCGCTTTTTGACCCAATAATATTGAAGGAATGCAAAGTGGAAGCTGATGGGATGTTATAGAGGTAGAATCAGAAGACAGTTTGAGATCCTCTGAAGTTTGATTAGTGTTCTGAGCAAGAAAACTAGAGCCGTCATGTGATAAGATGGTGAAAAGGTGAAAGTAGCCGCAAGGGAAGATTCATCTCCTGATAACTTACACCTTCCAAAGAACAAAAAAAAAAAAAAAAGTGGTCTTTTTGGGAAAATCAAAGCAAACTGTCATCTGGTGTTTCAGATTGTGATGGGGTGAGAGTGGATAGAGAATGTATAGACCAATTGGAAATCTGCTCTTGCTCTTGTTCCCATTTGATACTTCAGTTTATAACATTTATGATCCTTGTGAGTACAAAATATATCCTAATAAATGCAAAAAGGTGCCCGCACACTGTTAATATTAAAGAGAAAAACACTTAATGCAAGAGAAAAGCCACTGCTTTACTGAAAAGGTGGCAAAAGTTTCAGTCACATGTGGCCTTTCTTAATAGGCGCGTTCGAGTTGAAGCAGCGCTGCGCAGAATGATCACCGTATGACATCAAAGAACCGCGAGAGCGATTCGAATGCATAGGATCCGACTGCTTTCTTATCACTCTCGCGGTACTTTGATATCATGTGGTGATCATTCTGCACGGCGCTGCTTCAACTCGAACGTGCCTATTGCCTGTTTATAATACTTAATACAAGAAGCCACATGATTACATTGGTCACACGATGAGGTCACATGGCAACAAAATCATAGTATATCATCAGTTTCATAAATCTGGAACACTTTAAAATTATGCTAAAGTTCAAATATCAAATGGCTTAACATTTTATTTTGGTTCATTGCACGCAATGACCTCTGAGCATAGAATATTTTTCAGTTTTTCATTTTCAATAAACAGTGTTGAAATGAAAACAGTATGATGGTGCGTTCTGTTGATCTTTAGGGTTTGGGAGAAAATAAACAGGCCCTTTAGCATGGCTGTACCCTACACCTCATGGAAAAGCTGTGTAGATATTCAAAAACCTCAAGTGGAGTGATTCCAGGTTATTCAATTGCAGACTTCATCAGCCCTCAGAATGGTATTATAATTTATGGAACAACTTTTCTTTTTCAGCTAAGTACCTTTTTGCAGCCAAAATGTTTAAAAAGCATTTTGACAACTTTAGAGTTCAGGGAGTTGACAACCTAAATTTTGTGAGTCCCCAAAGGCCTGTTTAAGCATACCTGAAAGATTAGCTTGAAACAAAGCAGATACCTTTCAACAAAGTCTTTCAGATAAGCAACTTGTTTACACCCTTTTGGAGAGGTCAAACCAGAGGAACCATAAACAAACAATCACACTATGCAGGTATACTGAAGTTTACAGAGCCCTGGGCATCAGAGGGAGAAAAAAAAAGTTGCAGTTGGGGTCTGTTTACCCCTTCTGTCCACAGGACACAAAACCCCTAAAATACAATTCTCTCAAGCTGTGATAACGCTTGATGGAAAAAAATATTTCACAGAGATACAAAAGAATAAAAGCACTGCTAATGCTCAAATGATTTTCTTTTAGAATGTGGTGTAAGAAGTGACACAGTAATTAACAAACCATTTGGTATTGTAAGCCAGAACTTGATGCTGAGCAGTAATTACAATGGAAAAATGTGTTACTCCAATGTTTTTTTTGTTTTTGTTTTTTAAACAAAGGAATAGTGGAAGGCAGAATGATACTCTGAGATTTGTTTTAGTTCTCATCAGCTAGTTGTCCTCAGTAATGCTGTTTTATTTTCCAATTTAAATTTTTCACTTAAAAAGGTTTTTGCTTATAATTATATAAATATTATATGAATTATATAATAATATAATATAATAATATTATATAATTATATAAATAGTGTTGTTTGGAAAAGATTTGTAAGCATTTTGTTAGTCTATAATATCAGATTTCTTAGTATCTGTGATTTTAAAAAAGCTAGTTGCTAGTTGGTACAACACAAGATCATTAGTATGGCAAACAAAAGTTCGAAATGCAACCAAATTAACCAAAACATATCAAAATTGACAAGGTCTGACACCATCTTAAACCAAAAAATCTAAGACCCAAAACATTCTCTTTCTTCTTTTTCTCTCTCCAGCTCTTTAAGGAAAGGACATGATGTGAAGTGACGTGGCCAAGTATGGTGACCCATACTCGGAATTTGTGCTCTGCATTTAACCCATCCAAGTGCACACACACACACACACACACACACACACACACACACACACACACACACACACACACACACACACACACACACACACACACACACACACACACACACACACACACACACACGCGTTAGTATTTGTGGTTTACGGGGACTCTCCATAGGCGTAATAGTTTTTATACCGTACAAACTGTATGTGCTATTGCCCTACACCAACCCTACACCTAAACCTACCCCTTACAGAAAACTTTGTGCATTTTTAGATTTTCAAAAAAAAAAACAAAAAAAAAACACCATTTATTATGTTTTTTAAGCCTTTTGAATTACAGGGACATAGGCTTCAAATTGTAATACCTCTGTCATACCCATTTCATTAAACAAATTTGCGTCCTCGTAAACCACAAATACCAATATATATATACTAACCATTCAAAGTTTTTTTTTTTTTTGGAAGAAATTAACACTCAAAAAATCAATAAAAAAAATTTCAAATATTAAAAATAGGATTTTCTTTTTTTTCCAATCACAATAATATATTAAAATGATTTTTGAAGGATCATATGACACTGAAGACTGGAGTATGGCTGCTGAATTTTAGCTTTGTCATCACACGAATATTTATAACATTATAACATTTTAAAATATATTAAAATAGAAAACAGTTGTTTTAAATCGCAATAATACTTCACCATATTATTGTTTTACTGTTATTATATTATATTATATTATATTATATTATATTATATTATATTATATTATATTATATTATATTATATTATATTATATTATATTATATTATATTATATTATATTATCAGTTTGAATGGGCATGCTGCCTCTGATATTGTCCATTTTTAGTTTTTATCTTTTCTTCATCAGTTTGTCATTTTTATATGACATGAAGATTGTTTAGACTTAAATGTAATATTTTTGCTAGGTGTATTTGTATAACTACATGTATTGTGCAATATGTGTGAAAGAAACGAAAAGTGATTGATTGGCTTTGCAACACAAATGTAATAGTTTCAGCAGCAGTGCAAACTAATTTAGGAATTTCCGACTTCAGTTTGCAAATGTGTTAAATCAATTCAGACACATATGAAAATTGATGTCTGAATTCTGAAACTTTCAAAAGGTTATGAAGGTGGAGAAGTCTAGTGGTTACATACAGAATGCTCATGAAAAGTTTTCATCTATGAGACACAGGTGAGCCACATACTGTCTCTTCATCTGAGGCAGCTGTATAGTTGCTCAGAAGTTTTCATTTGGAGTGGAGTTCTGTAAGCTCTTGTGTGGGAGTGTGATACAAGTGAAACATTTAATTAGTCTACAGTCCCTTATTAGAGAACTGCTACAGTGTGAAACTGACATGCAGTCTTTCTTTGTTCGAAGTGTGATTTTGACTAGCTTGGAGTATTTTTTTTTATGATTTATTAAATTGTTTAGAAAAGTTTGGCCTGTTCTTACTTTACCAGACACACTGATTCTGTTCTTTTTCAGACATTCTGTTGTACATTTGCTGGTGTGCTTGGGATCATTGTCCTGTTGTATGACCCAATTTCAGCCAAGCTTTAGCTGTCAGACAAAAGGCCTCACATTAAACTCTAAAATACTTTCGGTATCCAGAGGAGTGCATGGTTCACACACAAGGTGCCCAGGTGCTACAAAACAATCCCAATTTATCACCAGCACATGAATTGTCAAGTATGTGGTGTTTGTGCTGATAGGCTGTTTTTGGTTTTTGCCAAACATGGTTCTGCGCATTATGACCAAGCATCTCCAATTTGGTCTCATCTGTCCAAAGGACATTGTTCTAGAATCTAGAAGCAGGTAAACGAATACAATCAGGGGCGTAAATTTCATCTGACAGTAGGGGGGGACAATAAAGGTGAAATTTCTCAAGAGCAATTTTTGAAGGGGACACAAATAATACAGCCAAAATTGTACTTGTAAGGATAGATATGTGTACACAGCATGTGTACATAGCATGGAGACCGTGTTTAAATATGAGTTCATGGTTCACCACGCGGTCATATTATAATTATTATTTTGCTTCAGTATTTTAGGTTTCGTCTGAAACCTAGTATGTCTCTTTCGCATTAATTCAACCACATTGAACCCACTGATCTGCCACTTAACATCATATTGAACGAAACCCAACATGTATAGGTCTACAATATTAGCCTAATATCGGTTCACACACAGCCTTATCGCCATGTTAGTTGTAGCGGGTGACAAGCTACGGTATTAAGTTTGTTAACCTTGTTAAACTCGCTCATAGAAAATACATCGGATATCATAATTTTTTTGTCATGACTAATTTATTAATGATCCAGCATCATCTGTATTAAAGAGAAAGAATAATTTCACCCGATGTTTAAAGAGAATAAAATAGCCTTGACAGCCTACTTACACATAACTAACTTGCTCTCTCTCACCAGATGTGTGTGTGTGTGTGTGTGTGTGTGTGTGTGTGTATCGATAAAGAAGGAAAGCAGGCAGTGGACCAAACCACTGTGAGGAAAGGGAGGGGGGGGGGGGGGATCAAAACATTTCTGAACTTAAAACGTTTTTTTTGCGTTTATTTTGTTTTACTAATCACATAATTATTTTAAGTATATGCCATTATATTATTTTCAATACACAGATTCGCTTGTAATGATATTTTTAGGGGAGACAAGCCTCAGATAGGGGGGTCCTGTCCCCCCCGTCCCCCCCCCGGGATTTACGCCTATGAATACAATATTAATATTTTTAGTGTTCAAGTGTTTAAATTAGTAGGTTTTTAATCAACTCACTATTCACTATTCACTCTCTACGCATTAATGCATTTTATGATGTTGAGATTAAAACATGGATTTTTTTTTCTCTTTGCTTTTTTATATCAATATGGTACATTTAAAACAAGTTTGATAAAAAAAAAAAAGTAATCTAAAAAGTAGTCAGATTACATTACCTAAAATAAGTAACCTAGATTATGTTATTAACTCTGGCTTTCATCATGTAATCTGTTATCAGTAATGGACTACAATTTATAATTAATCCACCCATCTAATTTATTTATTTACTGTAAGTCTTGTCACGATCATAACATGTTGTTTTATGGAATGATGAGACACCAAAATGGAATTGTGGGAGAAACAGTGGCAAAAAAAATAAAGACAACCTAAGTCGCCTTTCGAGAGCGCACTAGCTTTGTCAAACTCTGTCAACACTGTAAGTGATTTGATAACAAATAGTCATAAACATGTTGATCTATACACACAAACACACACCACACACACACACTCATATCCTCTTGTCCTGTGCTTGACACTGAGTGTAAATCCCTCTTGATTGCAAAACAGCGACACAAGTTTACTTACTGAAGTCTCTAGAGAAGGGCTCTATGTGTCCCCTCAACTCCAAGGGTCCAGATGCCTGGACAGCCCGTTCTCACGCTGGCTGGAAGCGGTGTGGTTTAAGAGCAAAGGGACAGTGTGTCTCCACATGCCTCTGTTAGATTCTGCTGAGGTGGTGCCCATGGCTTTCATTTCCAATGGTTCTCTTCATCTGTGTTTCTTATGGAGGAACGCATGATCAAAATTAACCCCTACAGTCACAGGTTTACTTTAATTAACCTCAGCGTTAAGGAAAACCACAGCTGAAATCTAATAAGACTATAACCTAAACTTAATAAGATTATTGCATTTGCCCAGTGCGTTCTAATGCTGTATTGTATCTATTAGTTATAAATGACCAATTCTAAAACAGACTTTCAAGGGGGGTGCTGGATGACTTAAACATAGTTAAATTATTATATTTTACTTATTTTTTATAGATAGATAGATAGATAGATAGATATCATGTTGTTAGCATAAACAACATGCTATTTTGTGCTATTCATACTGAATGTATTTGTGAATAGGTTTGGATAAGATCTGAACAATGGTAGTTAGTTTTTCAGGAGAAGCAGCGGATAGGGGTTCACAGAAGTCCATCCCAGCGACTGGCAGCGCTAATTTCAACATGCTTGATCCTGTTGTAAGGTCGGCAGGGCCATTACCTCAGCAGGGAGTTGAGACGCTGGGCCTGCTAATGCCCACCCACTGAGAGATGCGGCCGACTCATTTGGATTTTCAACTGAGTATGTAAATAAAACTTGACAGAACATCATCTAGTGAGATTCAGGACTTTACCCCTGACTGTTCTTAGACAGTCCAGTGGTTTTTTCACACAATCTCTTATCTTATAATGCTAATGACAGTTATAGCACCACTTCACACTGCCCTCTGGCTTAGCATGCAGCTGATCTTGTACAGCTATTACTGTAATTTGTAAGACCCTCTGACAGCCTTTCGCCATCACACTAGAAAATAGAATAGGAAAAAGTACTTTACAAATGAATGGATTCTGCTTGTAGATATTGTTTTAGTGTTACTCTAAGACAATAGTTTCCATTGCGGTTTTGAGTTTTGTGTTTAGCATGCTGAAGAGTGGATCTTGTATGTATGTAATATGTATAACTGTTCCTAAATTATTTATTTGCCAAACAATGGCACTTTTCTGCAAATCTGTAGCAGTTACAGAGGGATTTGGGTGAGCGGATCCACAACAGCTTTGGAAAAAAACAAAAAAAACAAACAAAGAGAGAGATAGTTCTTTAATGTTAATAACATATTTAGGGAATTGTATTTTTTCTTTTTCAATGTTTTTTTTCTTCTTCTTCTTTTTAGTTTAACAGAACTAACGAATGTTAACAAGTGTGAGCAGCTCTGTTCAGTTGAGGATACTTACTATCATCTTCAGCATTAAGTAAGTAACAGAGAAGGGGTGAAAAACAATATTAATAAACAATATATAAAACTAATATTAATAATAAAACTAATATGCTAATATTAAAAATAAACTGTTATTTAAAATGTTTTTTTTATAATACCATTAAGGTCCTACATAGCATTTTCAAAAGATGGTTCTTTGTGGAACCTTGTAAAAGGGTTCTGTTTAGCAACAAAAAGCGTTTTTCTATTGTTACAAGCACCTTGATTCACTGTTTAGAACCGTTTTTTTTTTTTTAAGAGTGTCATTATTGTTGCACATTCTCATTGATTTTTTGACATGTCGGTGAATTCATGCATTAAAAGAAGCTATCCATGAATTGCTTGCCCAAGTGGAAAAATGTGCTGTAGCTGTAGGGCCAGTTCTAGACATTAGGAGGCCCTAAAAAAAAAAAGAAAAAAAGTTGAGCAAACTTAAAATTTGTGTTGTATAAACTTAAAACAACAAGTTGAGAAAACTCAAAAATCTGCTGAAGCTGGTTGCCTTAAAATTTTAAGTTGGCTCAACATTTTTTTTTTTTTTTTTTTAAACAAAATTTATGTTGGAGGCCCGCCACTCCCAATAAAAAGCACTTGAAAAAAATGTGATTCCTAACCTTTTTATTTATACAACATACATTTTAAATTTGTAAATTTTGACTTAGTAACATCCAAAAGTTTGGACACATTACTATTTTTAATGTTTTTGAAAGAAGTCGCTTATTATTATCAAGTCTGCATTTATTTGATCAGAAATACAGAAATAACTATACTATTGTGAAACTTTAAAATAATGGTGTTATATATATATATATATATATATATATATATATATTTTTTTACCATACTTTAAATATCTATTTCTGTGAGTCATAGCTGAATTTTCAGCATTATTTTAACATGTCCTTGTGAATAAAATAATGCATTTCTTAAAAAAAAAAAAAAAAAAAAACTGACCCACTGAATTGCCAACTGAACAGTAGTGTTACAAACGATTTATATTTTAAATACATGCTGTTATTATTATTATTTTTTTTTTACTTTTATATTTTACAATGTTATTGTACTTTTCTGTATTTTTAATCAAATAAAGGTATAGCTTGATTAGCATGATTAGCAAGAGACTTAAAAACTGTAATGTGTCCGAACTTTTTGATTAATATGTACTGTATGTACATATTAATCAACCTTTATGTAAGGTAATCTATTTTTTGTTTGTTGAGGATGTTATTATAGCCTTGATAAAATTATTATTATTATTATTATTATTATTATTATTATTATTATTATTATTATTTAGTCATTTTCTTCAGTAATTTATTCACAGTTCCTAAATACCACTTCAGTAAATGAACATCAGTGCTTTTATATTTTTTTTTTCTTTCCTAGCTGGGTATGGGCAGGATTTCTCCCTCCCATTTATCTAATATTAACTATGATATTGTCATATGATTAATATTAATGAATATGATTTTAGCCTATGTATTGTATTGCTATCTTAAATAGCCATACATCAGCACAATTTAGAAGTTACACACATCTGAGGTACTTTTTTGAAACATTAAAAAAAAAAAAAAAAAAAAAAAAAAAAAAATTGGTCTAGTGTGTTTGCTTTTTGAATTTTAATACAACGTATTACAAAGTTTAACTTTTGTAGCTATTTTGCTAGTCAGCTCCTGACACTATGGCTGCATCTGAAAACTGAAAAATGCTGCCTTCGGAGGACGCATTCCAAGGTAGGAAGGCATCAAGGCACGTCCGAATCCAAAGTTAGCTTCACTTCCTGTCTCCTGAGATGCCTTCATCTGATCGATTTTTTAAGGCAGCATAGATGTATCTTTCGCTGCCTTTGATATCCCACAATCCTGTGTGATCCATTCCAAGATGGTTGACCTAAAAAAATAAAGACGGCAGTTGGAAGTTGCGTTTGGTGGTTAGTTTGTGTGTAAATGTATATTTCTGATTAACTTTTTGCACTTTTGATGTTACTTCTAGCGAGAAATTAGTATTATGGTAATTAAATATTAATTTAGTTAAAACTCGTTCTATTTTGATTTAGATCATTAAACCGTTACACTGCCTCAGAAGCCTGTCTGAAATCAGTTTCGTCAGGTGACTTTGTGCATAAACGCTGCCTGCAAAGTCATTGCCTCATAAGGCAGCGAGGCAGCAAGTCAGCTGCCTAAGTTTTCGGATGCAGTCAATGTCATTTAGCTTACTGTATGCGCAAATTTAAAGCGTCGCATCTGGGAGCGTCTGTTTCAACTCGTAATAAATGAGTGAATGATTTGTCCAGAAACTAATACATTGCAATCACTCCAAAATAAATGACGACAACAACTCACACCCTTGCATTAGGAGCTGTGCTTCTTTGCGTGCCTATTTAGCCTTTTGCTTCAGCACCTGAAGGATGCGTTCGTTACGCAAACATTCAGAAGGCGTGACCCGCTTTGAAACGCCAACATTAACTGGTTTAATTGCAGGTGAGTGACAATTCAACAATATCCAATGAACAATGAGGCTAGTATTTTGCTGTCCATGGACTGGCGAATAGGGCATGTTACGGTTTTTGAGGCCCCTCCTCAAAGCCCGAGGCCCTAGGCAATTAGCACTCAACATACCTGGTTAAAGAAGTCTATCTTCACCGCTAACATATAGTAGTAATAAATGTAATTGTCTTCCCTGCTAAAAAACAAACAAACAATAGAAGTCCAATAGAATCCATCACAGAAATTCTAATGGTTTCCATTAAAATACAATTATAAACATTAGTTTTGTAAAACCATTACAAAATTCCTTTTTGTAGTGTGTTTTGGGCATTTTTCCAATAGGATTTAACATCCCACCAATAGAATCCGTCACATACCAGTAGACACCATTATAGTTTCCATTAAAACCAATACAATTCCCATTATAACCATTAAAACCATTACATTTTCTATTGTGTTTTGGGCAGGGTTCTATTGTTTTTTTTTTTTTCCAGCAGGGTTTAGCATGCTAACATGCTATTAAACTGAAAAATGTGAACTGAAAAATCATGTTTGAGAAGCTTGAGTAGAAGAATGACCTGTGTCTGAAGCCAGTCACTTACTTTTACTCACAATGATTGTGTATCTGCACAGTGGTGAACTGTCAGAAAGAACTGTTGGACCTTAATGGATTTGCAGCAAGGATGGAGTCAGTTTATGTGAGATGCGCGTGTGTTACTGAATGACAAGGATTAAAAAGTGAGTGAAAAGAAGAAGATGAGAAGGAAGAGGGAGACAGAGAGCTGGTGGAAGCATTGAGGGAGAGAAAGAGAGAGAGAGAGAGAGAGAGAGAGAGAAAGCAGGAAGACATGCAATTAAGGAGATAT
Source organism: Acrossocheilus fasciatus (assembly GCA_036784905.1). Classification (NCBI taxonomy): domain Eukaryota; kingdom Metazoa; phylum Chordata; class Actinopteri; order Cypriniformes; family Cyprinidae; genus Acrossocheilus; species Acrossocheilus fasciatus. The sequence goes on along the minus strand of CM071938.1, from coordinate 30,045,150 downwards.
GTTGTTTTTTGTGCAAATGACAATGATGATGTGACAAGACTGCCATACAATTTAAAGTTACAGAACCAGCTCAGCATGTTTCTTGAGTCTAAATAGAGACTAAAACGCTGTTATGCAATATCCCTATTTTAGAGCAGCGATTTTCAGTAACAGCAACTCGACTTTTTTGGTGTATAGAATGATAGAATGTATAGAACACAATGCTGAAATACTAATAGGTTTTCTGCTGTTGAAAGTATTTACCTGTTGGGCATGTTAGCAACTGTCAAAAGTCCCTTTGTCCACTGTCATGCTGTGAACCAGTTTTAAGGATTGTGTAAGAGAGCTACTTCAAACACAGGTCAGAAAAGTGCTTCTCAAAAGGCTATCTAAACTGCGGAAAGATGGCAGTTATTTGTATGTGGATGCATGTTTTGAGCCTCGTGATCATATCCATATTTGCATGAAATAATTTGTACGCATATGTTTCTATCTTTATGTTGGCCTGTGACCATATGTGACTATGTGCTAATTGTTTTGTTTTTGACAACCTGTTACAGTGTGTGATCTGGAAGGGAGTCATGAGGAATGCTGTAAATTATTAGATATTTATGAAATATATATATAAAAAAAAATATATATAATAATAATAATCTTATATACTGTAACTAATTGATCTTTTAAAGTGTTTCATATAATTATTTTGTGAATCATGGCATTTAATAATAATAATAATAATATTATATATATATATATATATATATATATATATATATATATATATATATATATATATATATATATATATATATATATATATATGAAATGAAATCTCCCAAATGAAAAATATTATAATTGTTTATTATATTTCGATTATTTTTCATTTTTAATGTACATTAATAATCAAAAGTGTCTAATGTTTTTGAAACAACTTTCTTAATGTTCACCCATGTGTTTTTATTTTTAGAATTCTTTGATGAGTAGAAAGTAAAAAAATAACAGAATTCACTTGCCCAGATTTTGTACCACTATAAAAGTCTTTACTCTCTCTCTCTCTCTCTCTCTCTCTCTCTCTCTCTCTCTCTCTCTCTCTCTCTCTCTCTCTCTCTCTCTCTCTCTCTCTCTCTCTCTCTCTCTCTCTCTCTCTCTCTCTCTCTCTCTCTCTCTCTCTCTCTCTCTCTCTCTCTCTCTCCCGTGCTCTTTTTGTCTTATTTTGCGTTCTACAGAGAACAGGAAGTTATACAGAGGTTCGGAATGGCACGAGGGTGCATAAATGATGGCAGAAATGTAATTATTGGGTAAACTAATGTTTTGAATTGCCTTAAATATACAGTACATGCATAGATATTCATGTAAGCTATTCCCAGGTAACTTAATGTATTAAACTCGTGCATCAGCACTTGCATTGGCTTTTAAATATTCATATTTAATGTGAATATGGCTATATTGATTTTCAAAAATTCTTTTGCTTGGATCGTCAGAACATCGTTCAGCTGAGCAAACTCTTTGGAGGCAGCTCTTTTTGAAGACGCTTCACATAACATTCAATCCTTTTTTTCTGTAAGAAGATAACGGTTCCCACAGGGGAGTCTCACCTCACACTCTCATACACTGACAAAAATCCTGCTGCTGTTGCTTTACTGCTGCACTAAAGCAAACAAAACATTCCTCCATTCCTTTTCAGTGTTTTGCAGCACAGTTTCTTCCCATCATGGTGGTCTGCTGCGAGGTGGGGTGTGACCTCCAATTAAGATAATTATTCAGTATAATCAGATCCGCCATAATGGACATTAAAATGCTCTCTTGCGTTAAATTGTGAGATCTGGAAACCCCATAGGCCAACTAATAGGAAGCCTGTTGTTTTACACAACCTGAGACCACAGCGATTTGCTGACTGAGAAGTTAAAAAAAGAGCAAACATGTACCATATGCAAAGCTGGAGTACTTTCACATGCCTTCATGGTTATTTGTTTTTAAAAAGCACATTGTGAACAGTTTCATTATTACATAACTATTATATTTAAACCCAAGTCCGTTCTCTAAGCGTAAAAGCATGTCTGTGTAAAACGTAGGCAACAAAATGACTCACAAATTAGTTAAAATTGGTCCCTAATTACCGTTATCTTTAATAGAAAAATATGTTCTGGATATACAAGAAGTTAGCCATTTTAGTCACAAACCTTTTTAATAAATAGTGTATTTTCTACAATGGGATAAATTATGCTATCACTTTATATTACAGTGTCCATTTTACACATATTATTATAATTAATTCCAATAGCCATATCAGTAACTATGTATAATTACAAGCAGCTGCACAAAGTAATTACATTAAGTACATGTTGTTTGTTAGTTTAACTCAGTATTGATGTAATTGCACAGTGCACCATAACATGAACACTGATGTTGTGGTTGACCAACATTAGAATTTAAAACTGGATCATGAGTATCAGAACCTGCTTGTTCTTAAAACACATGAACATGAAGTATGCAAACAAGTGTATGAACATATCACATCCTGTGATAATCAGTGTTGGAAGATGAGCCCAAAAATTCTTTAAATTAACTATTTTTCTTTTACAGCTTAAAATAAAGGACAATGTTGCCACCCTTTATCGTGTGTAATGCATCCATTATGGACTTAGAAACATCTTTATATGTGTACCACTGTTGTTTATAATAAATGACAGCAATAAAAACAAAACAATAATAGTGTAGTAACTCTGAGATGTTTGAAGCTGTTTTCTCACTGTCACTAGGCTGTACTCATAAATGAGAGCTCTCGTAAATCAAGCGCTCATTGTGTAGTGGACACCATAGGAACTTGTCAATCAGCTAAATTTCTTTACATGTTGAAATAAAACCAACCATTGGATTGAGGCATTGGGATTTCATAGCCTACCGTTTTGAATGTGGAGCTTGAATAGGGCAATCAATATTAAACATGATTGCTGCAGTTGCATCCAACCACTGAGTGGGCACAGGAAAGGATTTTAGATTATTTCTATGGCTGCTTGGCTGGATATGATCCCTTTCCCATTCCAGAGAAAATTACATTACCAGGGGTCTCATTTATAAAACTAGGTGCAAAAGCTAGATTTTGCGTACACAAAAAAGTTTTCAGATTTATAAAACCATGCGTAGCCTATGCCAGAACCTGCGCAAAAGTCCCTTTAAAAATCCCAGTCAGGGGAAGATTGTGCGTATGTGCATCTCCACCTCGTCTCCTCCCTGAAATCACCATATATGGAGCTTACAACACCTAGTTTTACTATATGCATAACCTCATCTGCATATAATTTCTATGCATATTCTCATTCACATGACACCATGTTTAACACCATTAAAGGTACAACACATTATGAAATATGAGATACAGACTATAAATGTCATTTGTGCCGTACATATTAATTTTATTGCTATAAATCATCCACCTTGTTATGGTTTAGAATAAATATAAATAATTAATTAATGCAGTTTTGCTGATAATGTGAACATCTTTTAGCCATTTTAGTGGGAAAATATAGGCCTATATTTATTGCAGTGTAAATACAATTATCTGACTCTGCAGATCAACTGACAAAGTATTTTTGTCAAAGGAAACATGCAGATCTTACCGCTTTCTACAAGTTGTATCCTTCAAATACAGTGGTATTTTTCATAATGTTGTGGAGATGCCTTCACACGACATTAACACCTCCGCGCAGCTGTGGTTGTACAGTAAGCTATTATCATTGGACCTATTCAAACCGAACAATAGACCGTTCCACTGAATCCAGCAGTGTCTGCCATAATATCGAAGTAAGTGCGCATCATTGACCATTGTTCTCGCTAAAAATATTTTCTCATAACATGAGATGTGCAGTTTAGTTTAAAGATAAATTACTGTGCACCTAAAATGTCTGTACGCATGGGTCAGAGTTTGCATGTAGGTGCGCAAATTTTCCAGTCAAGTTTGTTTTTTATAAATCCCACTTTTTGCGTAGGAAGTGGCATATGCCTCTTTCAGGGCAGGTTTTGTGCGTATGCAATCGTTATAAATGAGGCCCCTGGTTTCAAACACTGTCCAGTAAATAAATGAATAAATAAGATAACTATTTTTAAAGTAACTACTCATTGAATTATGTTACATTTGAAGCTTGATTTTTTTTTTTTTTTTAGATGGTAACAAATTGTGTAAGGAATTTTGTATTACTGTTCAAAAGGGCAATTTTTTAAGGGGTCATGAACTAAGAAACCAGAATCCCATATAAGAGGTCATTGTGCTATAAAACATCCTGTAAGTTTCAGAACTCAAAATTGTGTTGTTAGTCTAAAAACAGCTTATATTGAAGACAGTCTGCAAAACAACAGCTTGTGGAATGTGCCACTCTGTGATGTAATACTGTGAATAAGCGCTGCCTCTGAAGAAGATGATCAACGCCTGCTTCTACAGCACTGCCTGTTTAGCCCCGCCACCGATTCGTGCATGTAGTGTAAATAACGAGAGGCGAACGCAGGTCTACACAGAAACCAAACGGTAAAGATGTTCAAAGGACAACAAGATGATGCGCAGTGACAAGCTGTGGAAAAACAGTCTTTGCATTGCCTTCCTTCTGATCCCAATGTTAGGAAAGAGTGGATGAAGTTTATTTTTAATGAAGTTCTAGTAAGAACTCTGTCCTTTGTTCACCTCATTTTACCACGGATTTGTTTACAAACAAGGCAAAATTCATTGTGGGATTTTAACTGAGTAACTGGTTTTATGATCACTATTGCTTTGTCTGTTAAACAGATCATTTGATATGTACTGAGTATTTATGCATTTTTAACCCATCTGTGAAGGTCGTAGACCGTCAAACATACACTAGTTAGCCAATCATAGCAGTTGGCATTTAAAAGTCTTCTGGGCTTCTGAGTCTACAATCCGCCACACCTATATTAAAATAGAAACCTTTTTTTTTTTTTCTCAAAAACATAAAAAATTGTACCTATTTATGGCCATTATTCATGTTATGTTTATAGATTTGGATGGCCATATTGTGTCACCACATATGGTGCTAGTATAAGAATATAAATAGTGTCTTGCCATGACCAGCATGATGGTTCTCCCATTACTGGCCTTTAAGATGACCTTTGATCAGGGTCACAGTGTAGTCTGAGCCGTGACCTCCACTCAGCTCTTCTAAGAAAGAATGAAACAAATAAAATTAGTCTGAATAACATTGTAGTCTAAATGGCAAAGCACACTCTGATAGAGAGACTACTGCCTCATACTTTGAAGACAATTTTGTTATCTAAATAGCCATTGAGAATGGCTTCTTGTTGAGTTTTTTTTAATTTATTTATGTGTTTGTCAGTCCAAAAATGTCTTCTTATGACTTTGGTTTCCTTTCCACCAACATTGAAAACACACACACACACACACACACACACACACACACACACACACACACACACACACACACACACACACATACACACGCACACACACACACACACACACACACACACACACACACACACACACACACACACACACACACACACACACACACACACACACACACACACACACACACACACACACACAATAGTTTAGTGTCGAGACAGATAGTTATCTCAGCCCCTTGCTGAGAAGTTTTACAGCGGGTCAGTTCACACAACCTTGTCAAACAAAAGTAAATAGAAAGATCATAGTAAACAGATGCTGTAGCTTCATGTGGTTCTCTGTGCCATCTTGTCTCTGTAAATAATCGACAGATCTTCTCTCTGCACACCTACTCTTAAAAGAAGAAAACAAAAGAAAAAGAAACAGATGGAATCAAAGCTTCAAGGTGCTGATGTCTTTTTCAATCTTTCTGTCACAGATTCATCCCCTCCCCATTTTTCTAAAACAAAAGAACATTAAGTGCAGTCTGTTGTTTATCCATTAATTCATTTAAAGCTTAGGAAGGAGATCCAAGAATGAATAAAATGTGCATTTTTTTTCTGTCGCTGGTCGAATGGAGAACTGCAGTGTCATGTCCCTATCTTTGCCTGTGTATTTTAGAACAGGATGTCCAGTGTCGTGGAGCAGACGACTGTTGTCCTGCGGACCTCCTTTTGTGCATAATAAATTTAAACAGTCTTTGAGGAAGAGGTTGGCAAGTGTCCAGTCCTTTTATAAATTGTCAAAGCCATTTCACCAAGCAAAAACAGGCTAGATAACAGTCACTCTGTCAAACAAACAAATTGTTTGTTTATTTGAATGATACAATCTAAATGTGTGCATTTGTGAGTGCCGCCTCACAACAGGCCAAAAAATGCTACTGTTTACACATTTGGGGTCATTAAGAATGTTTTTTTCCCTTCTTTTTTAAAGAAAATAATACTTTCTTGACACTTTTGATAAATGTAATGTGTCCTTGGCGATTAAATGCTTTTATTTTGTTTAAAATAAATAAATAAATAAGTAATGAAAAAAAGTATACTTCTAAAAAAGGCACATCTGCTTTCAACATATAATAATAATCATAATCATAATCATAATAATAAATGTTGAACACCAAGCAAAATTGGCATATGATTGGAGCACATTTAAATAAACAGAAAAACAATATTGCTGTTTTTTTTTTTTTTTTTGGATCACATAAATGCTGCCTTAGTGAGCCTAAAAGACTTTCTTCAAAAACATTAAAACTTCTTAACAACCCCAAATTTTTGAACAGTAGTGTGCTTCATAAAACTCGTACTAATAAAATTTGTACTATTGTTCAAATGATCAGCAAATCTGCCCAAGTAGGTTTCGATGAAATCACGATTAAAAAAAAAAAAAAAAAAAAAGGAAACAAATGTTAAATTCAGCATAGTGGATGTGAAATATTTGTGCACATATGTGAATAATAAACACATCACCTGTCCTTTTGTCATGTTCATAACTTTTAAGTTGTTGTGAAGATGTTTTGAAGGGACCTGTTACTAAATGTGTCAAGACACAACAGAAACTGCTACAGATTATTCCACCTCATTTTGTAAACTGTACAGTCTGCAGAAGTGCCATAACACTGTCTTGTCACACTCCTGATTACTGAGGCTTTGACTGCAAGAACATTACTGCATGTACTCAAGAACAAAATAACAGTGGGGTCCAAAAGTTTGACAAACAAAGAAAAAGTAATATGACAAAGAATATGCTGTTATTAAAGCAAAAGGAAAAAAAAACTAACCAAATAACTCTAGTAAAAAAATTCAATTTATGTCAATTTTTAAGTTCAACTTTTAACTGAAATGGATACATTGTGATTTGTCTGGGGGGAGGGGGGGATGTTGTATTAAGCTAATTAAAAAAGGCTAAATTGAATGTGGTCTTGGACTTTGGGATTCCATTGTATTAAAATTTAAAGAGAGAGAGAGATACATGCTGAAAAGAATTACACTCCACACAGAGAATTAATTAAATTAATGGAAAATTAGCCATTTTATTTTTATGGGAGTTCTACAATCTGCTCTAGAAAAAGTCACAGATGCCGAAGTAAATTTTTTATAAGTTTTATGAGGGTAGAGATGATTCACTTCAAAAATTACGAATGAGGCTCCAATGGGAAGTTTTGTTCCTGAACCGTACACATAAAATGTTAAAACACTCATTGTTTTGTTATCGGTTATATAATCTCTCCTGACATTTCTTGCTCGCATCCATACGGTTCTATTTTTGCTTTCTGACGTATTTCATCAATAATGTCATAACTGCAATCTCTCACTCTCTGTCCAGCTCCTCCGATCAGAATCATGACAGGCATTTTGTAGACAGATCCTGTCTTCTGTACTGTTTATGATTTCAAACGTTTCTCTTTTCACTCCCTCCAGATGCCAGTTATGTTGGCAATCTGTTTTCATTGTACTGTGTTTTTAAGCTTTATGCAAAGAAAAAAGATATAAAGAAAGTCCCTGAAGTAGTTTATTAAACCGTTTTTACTTTTTGGCCTTTTTATGGAACATGATTTCCTCTTTTTCCTACAGATCTAAAACTAAGCGTACTGACTGAGTACAGTAATGGCATGTAATGTGATATTTATTAAAGTATGAATGTTCCTTGTTTTTATAGCTGTTATCTATCATCTTTGGGTTACAGTATCTTTGAATTAAATGACACTCACAGACGTGATATTTGTCCACAATAGAGCTCGATCTCAGTAATATGAATATTTGACCAATGTACCATTACTGTAATTAAAAGACAGCTGTTTAATTATACCATCATCAAGACAAATCAAAATTTGATAATTAATAATAATGCACACTTCAAGCTCAATGAGTTTGTCACTCCATTCCTCATATTCTGCTCTAATTCACATAAACTCATGAGCTTTACAGCTCATGAGTAATCAGAAATAATTAGTCTTTGCAAATATGCTTGCGTTCTTGTGAACCCAATTTGCAACACCTGGCATCAACAATGACACAGTGTGGAAAGGCCTTATAGTGTCAATCAACAAAAGAGGCTAAATATCACAGCTAAATGCCATAATGGTGTGTTGTCTGTCATCATTGACTGCAGATTGACATTTTACCCCTCATATCAGAAGAAGCATCCTTTGTGAGCCACTGCCTATTGCTTTAATAAAATGACCTGGAAATGCCGCAGTAGTCTCGTCACGATACAGTCAAGTGTTCATCCATCAAAAGAATCTTTCTGAACTACGAAACTTAAAGGTTACTTGAAGTTACTGAAGCTATAAAGAAGCTTTGCGTCTTTGATTTGTCTGTCAAGACAAATGACTAGCAACAATGGTTTGTGTGGTGGTTTATTCATTATTCATTAGCATACAGGCGCATCTCAAAAAATTAGAATATTGTGAAAAAGTTTTCTTGGAACTTATTTCAAAACGTGAAACTTTCATATATTTTAGATTCATTGCATGTAAAGTAAAACATTTCAAAAGTTTTTTTTTTTTTTGACTTTTGACTCATCAAAGTCAAAAATCCAGTATTTGCATCTGAGTTTCAGTAAATGACCTTTTCAGTTCATTTTTCACGATATTCAATTTTTTTTTAGATGCACTTGTATACTGTATACAGTGGGGTCCAAGAGTCTGAGACCACACCGGAAATATGGGATTCAAAATCTAATTTAAACATGGAAATGACAAACTTACATACATTTCCATTATATACTTTATGGAATATTTAAGTGAGCCCTGCTTTGTGTTTGCTATTGTTTTGTGGGGGGTCTTGGAAGTCACTTCCTCTGACTAAAATCTGGGTCATTTTGATTTGAAAATATCCTTCATTCAGTAGTTGAATCTTCCCAGATCATATATTATAAACAACAAACAGAGCATACAGCAATGACTCCATTGATCAAAGCATATGCTTCCCTTCATGTGAAGTTAAAGATGTGCTGTTTGTTTTGTTTCCTAATGAGGGATTGTGTGATTTCCTTTGCCATAGAACAGTGATTCTTGATGACTGGTGTAGTAGATTACAAACCAACAAACAATAATGCAGTGCGCATATTTTCCATGCAAACTGTGTTTAAACTCTGAAATGCAAGAAATAGACTGTTTGGGGAAATGTTTGCATGCTCCCAGTGTAATGATGGCAGTCAGGTGTGTTAAAATGCTTCATCTTTGTCAGGCAAGTTTTGATCAAGTTTTATTTTGGGATTATTGTGCAATATCTTAATCTTTTAGTTTTTAGCATTGTTTGATTAATTGCAATTTTAGTTTTGCAACTTTGTGTCTCACAGTTGTGAGATTATTTTTCATTTTTGCAATATCAGTCTCATTATTTTAACATTGCAGTTTCAACGAGAAATTGGAATTAAAGGGAACTTAAGAAGCTTAGCAATTAAATTGAATGAATGAATGCAAATTGTTCTTTATAATGACTATAGATAATGATAATTCATAATCTTTTGTGTGATATTCATTATCAGCTTTATTTTAAACATAACTTCAGGATCAATCAGGAAAGCTTCAAACAATCCAAAGCATCTGTACTCCAGATAGAGGTACAAAAATAAAACACCCCTGAGATGAGACAGATTGAATGACTCATGTGTTTGAGAAAAATAAATAAAATAAAAACAACAACCAAGAGCAACAGATGCAGCCATCAGCTGCAGCCTTCCTGTAAGAAAACACTAGGGACTCTGTGTGAATTTGGCTGGACATATTGTGCCTTTCAAATCAATCACTTTGAACATGGTTTGAGGTGGGAGAAAAAGAGAGTTTGTGCTCCATTTGCCACCATTAACATCCTTAAGGTGCTGGGAAATATACCCTTGCCTCTCTCTTATTTATTTGAAAGAATAAAACATTGTTATTCAAGCTTGTCTGTAGGTAATTGGGTGTGTTCTGTCTGAAAAATAGTTTTTTGAATTGCAGGTGAAAATCTCTTTCATTTTGCGTCTGTGTAAGTAAGTCTGTTGAATACAGATATTTCCCTTTTATTAAATAATGCCAAGGGCAATAACAGAAACTCTCTAGAAGTTCTGTTGTACTCAATTTAGAAGGGTCAGACGAGTCCCAATCAGTCACAGAGATAGGAATTTAGACCTGAATTCATTATGCATTTTAGAGTGCTCATTTACAATCTGTTCCCATCAGACTGCTGCAAGAAACTATATAGGTTCCTTGGGTCTAATGAGCAGTGCTAACCGGGATTCAGTTCTTTATTGTCTATTTTATTCATCAAACCAACATAATACAGTATACACATAAAATCCAAACACGCAAAATATGTTTCATTGCACAACAATAGATCTTGATTATTTAATCCAATTCTGTTGTTTTTATACTGAGCTAGTGATCTTTTATATCTCCAGACCCTAAATCGAACTCTCAAACGAACTTTCTGTATTTTTACATTTTTACTAATACATTATTTAGTATGTTTATCAAGCAGTGTTCCATTGCCAGGTTCCAACATTGTAGGCAAAACCTGACTCACAACAAACACACAAACAAATAATAATAAAAAAAGCTACTGTGACTATTTTAAGAAGTCTTCTACAGCTTCAGAGCTTTGCAAAAAAAAAAAAATAATAAAATAAAATAAAAATGAAGAGTCTGTTGAAGCAACCCTGAGGCATGCAGAGTTTGTTCATTTGCATATCATCTGCATGAGTAATTTACATAGCACTGGGCAACACGTAAAGTTTGTGGAATGTTGAATATAATTACACATGAATTAAACACATTTAATTAAATGTAAGACTGATTGAAATAGTGTTTTCTGGTAAAACAAACTAATAAAATGATTGAAAATCATCTTTAAATATGATGATTCATATATACTGTATACATATATGTGTTGGTTTCTTCATTTGAGCATTTGCATGTTTTAGCTTTGTGATGTAATACATAAGACCGAAATTTAAGGCCAAAGCTATTTTCATTTGGAGAGAGTGATTTACCATTAAAAAAGCACATGCTGCACATGCCAGGACTCAGATGGTGTGATATATGAGATGATGCCATTTACAGGAGGGAGTGAGAAGGGCTTTTACTGCCGCTGAGCTGCCTAATCCTTTTAACTGTGAGCTGAGGTGTGAAAGCTGAATAATAGCTGCTGGTGATGATACAGACCGCTGCATTCCAGAAGCATTTATTCACACCGCAGATGGGGGAACTCTATCAGTCAGGCTCTAACTGGCTTGAGACTGTCCTGCACACTACCAAACAAAATTCCAGGGGTGCTTTCACACCGTTTCACACATTAAAGCCACAATTGGCCAAGACTTACTGTAAAGAGAACTTACTTCTAGTCCTGTAGTGAAGTAGGGAACACTGTTAGCATTACTTAAAAAGGCAAAAAGACAAATTGCAGGACCTAAACCTAAAATAAAAGCATCGATCAGACACGCCAGACACCTCTCATGTGAAAATGGAAAACATTAGGTTTGCTATAGTCTGTTTGGTTTCTGTCTGTTCTCAGCCAGATAACTTTTATATAATGACAATCCTTTAGAAATGAGATTTGGATAAAATTACCGTGATTATTTCTAAGTCAAGTACATTGCATAAACCCCCCCAAAATTGGCAGAAACTTTGAACAATGCAATGATTGACTTTTTATGGACTGAAATTCATCTTGCTTAAAAGACTGTTCCCCTCAAATATAGTTATTATGGATATTTAAACCCACTTTCGTTCATCAAGGGATTAAGGCAATAATAATCAGATTTCTGTGTTGTACAAATATCCTGACCCGTAGTAGACTTTTTGTACAGGTCTCTGACAAATTCCATTTAAATGTGCATCGTCAGAATCATTAAATGCAAAAATAGTTTAATTGATCGTTTGCTATTAATATTAATGAAATCAGTATGATTTCTGTATCTGCCACCAAAATGATCTTTTAGGTGAGAGTTTCAATTATATTGAAAGTAAGTTCAGGTGTTTTATTCACCACTGCATGTATCCCATCTATCCACTGTGTAATAATAACTCATTGTGTCAGTTTCATTCGCATCTCAATATTTCCTTATGCTTCACAACCTTAGCAAAAGAACTACCCTCTTCAGTTCCAGCTCAATAAAACATGTTTTAGAAGCATGCGATGAAATTCATGCCCTTGCATTTGTTGCCCTCTATTTCATGTAATTTCACCTTTATATCTTATCAAAAATAAAGTACTCTTTCATGTAGCTGGGGGAAGCGTTCAGGGGGATTCAAAGCGGTTGTTTGTATAGACGCTGGCATCACTCCAGAGACTGTGTCAGTCTGTCAGATGAAGCACTTTCCTTTCTGCTTTTATTTAAGTTTAGTTGTCCATAATGGTGCTTTGTTGTGGATGAGTCATATTTCTAAAAAGTATGGTTAAAAATGCAAAAAAAGTAAATACATCGATTTGTTTTTATTATGTAAGCCAATTCAAATTCATTTCAGAGTGCCTTTTAGAGACATTTTCACATTGTAAATGCACTTAACCAGGTTTGTTATACATATAATGGCCCTTTTGGAGCTTCGCAAACTATTCTCAACACCCTCGGAGTCGGCATGCTAAAGGATAAAATGAACATATTCTCAGCATTTACTCACCCTCATGCTGTCCCAGATGGATATGACTCACTTTCTTCATATGAACAAAGATTTCTAGAAAAAAATAATCCATCTCTGCGAGTCCATTTAATGCAAGTGCACACAAGCTCCAAAGTTGATGCTTTAAAAACCATGCAAAGCAAACACAACGAAAATGCATTATGACCCCAGGCGATGAATCAATATCTTCTGAGGTGTGTGTAACAAAAAATATTAATATTTTAAACATTTCAATTATAAACCATCGTGTGAAGTGTGGCGTAAGCATCAAAGTTAGTAAAACAAAGTTGTTACAATAAATGCATTTGCAATCAATAGCTATTTTTCCATCCACCTCTTTTTATGCAAAATTTGGGATATTGCATAAAGAGGAGAAAATAAATTAAAAAAAAAAAAAAATCCTAATGGAAACACCAAGATTCACATTATAAAAATGAGCATAAAATGATTTGCTTAATTGAATTTGAAACAGTGCTTTATTCAAAAATGTTTTATGAGACATTTGCGCATAAGTTTGAAACGGGGCTGACGAGACGTGAGACGTGCGGATCCAAGTGCAAGCTTTTATTTAAAGGCATGGTCATATATACAGGCAGGGTCAAAACAATGGCAAACAGGTATGGCAGGGACAAGACAAAGAGTAATCCTAGGAAAAGCGTGGGTCGACGATCGGCGAACAGTATCCAATGGGCAAGGCAGAGAGATAATCCAGGGAACACGGGCTAGAATCCAACGGAGGTGCAAACAGTGTCCAAACGGCAAGGCAAGGGTTAATCCAGGGAACACGGGCTAGAAACAAAACACGGGAAAACCGGCAAGACAAGACTAATAACACTAAGTGGCCTCGATAGAGTAGCTATCGCTAAGAGAGGGATAAGTGCATATAATACTCGGCAGTGAGGGAGAGAAAGTCCATGGCTTAAGTAGAGTGTGTGATTAGTGATAGCTGTGTGATCACTGATCAGTGCCTTCAGCTGTGTGTGCAATCAGTGCAATGGATGATGGGAAATTGAGTCCAGTGTGATGTGTGCTGTGAGAGTCAATGTGGTGAGCGAGTGACCTCTGGTGGTGAGTGAACGGAAGTTCATAGACCGGATTCGTGACAAAGTTAAATTTGCGACTTTGGATGAACACAGCTAATGTAAACGACTAGTTGAATTTTGCCTTGCTGCTTTACATTAAGTGAATGCCTGTAATAATTTAATCTCTTACATAACATGTACAAAGTCATAAAAACTAAACTAAAATAAGTAAATCTGAAGCATAAACTCATGCAATGCTGAAATGTAACTTTTTTTAAAAATAATTAATTCACCATGCTGAGACACAAGATTTGTTGAATGAAAATTCTCAGTTCTGCGTATGTCTGGAAAACACATGAATGTTCGTATGTACTCTGCCCATTGGATCAGAAAATCTCATAACACCATAGTATCCCTTTAAGCTAAGTGGTAATCAGGTGTTTGTTGTGTCGAAATAATACATTGTTCAATGCTATTAGCAATATTAGCAACTGGGTCAATATGACCTTAGAAAAATAAGCCTCCACTTTGACTACTTCATGTCGAATCAGTGATCGGGACGTAATAATTATGTCTTATAATTAGACGTGGTTACTCAGTCATGCTGGTGTGTCTTGTGGAACAAAATAATTACAGGTTCTGGCCGCTTTGAATACATTCAGAGTGGGCTTGTGTTTTGGTGAGTGGGTGAGTCATGTCTCCGGGCCTGTATTCATGTTTTCTTCCTCTTTGCGCTGCGTGAAGACAGAGACTGTCAGAATTTTTACTTTATGGTCTTTGCCGCACATACGTCGTCTCTGCTATGCATCTCGTAAATCATGTGGACACAAGTATGAGACACAAAGACCGACTCCAGCACCTGATCCAATTCCTTCTCGCACACCGAGACGTGCAGATAGCCTTTCTGTAATTGTTGTGTTGAAATGTTTCACTTCTTTGGCTCAGAGGCAGATTAAAATGAGTTTCTCCCCACAAAAGGTCTTGGACAGCCCCTCGCTGCTCTTGTAGTGAATTTATTTTTTTATCATAATTTCCTTTGAGAAGTACTGATGTCCTCTGAGCAGAATTAGTCATTTATTAATCTTTCGTTCTGGATGAGTTGTACACTCAGAAGTGAACTCATTGATGATGATGATCGCTCAGACAGTTCCTCTGTGTTCTTCCTGTCAAATATAAAATGTTTCTACTGCCACGTTTTGAAGTGTCTGGATGACAGTCTAGAACATTATATGGCAGAAACATTTGTAATACATTTTTGGATTTTCACTGTTTGTATTACTCTGCTTGTCTGTGTTTGCATGTTCCAGGCTGTAACTATTGTTGTTTTTAAGGGAGAATTTAAAGGGATTGAAGGCAAAAACAGCATGAACTAGAGACTACTTTACATCAGTGGATATTATAGTTCGTATAAACTAATATTTATAAAACTTCGATTGCCATCTAAATCATTTTAACTTTGATGAGCACTTTTAGACAGCTGACACATAATTATTACCATTACTGTAATATTTTTTTAACCAAAAAAAAAAAAAAAAAAAAAATTAAAATATTTGAATATAGTATATTAAATATATTATATCAAGTAATATATATATATACAGAGGTGGAAAGAGTACGAGAATATTTTACTCGAGTAAAAGTACAGTTACATTAATTAAATTGTACTTACGTACAAGTAAAAGTACCAGTTTAAAAATCTACTCAAGTAAAAGTAAAAAGTAGCTAATTTAAGTTTTACTCAGAGTAAAAATTATTTAGTTACATTTTAACAGTGGGAGGGAGGCAAAAATGGGATAGGCCAAGGGTGTGAAACTCAGTTGCTGGAGGGCCACAGCCCTGCACAGTATAGATATAACCCTAATTAAACACATCTGATCCAGCTAATCTAATCATTTAGGCTTATTTGAAAACTACATGGTACGTGTGTTGGAGTAGGGTTGGAACTAAACTCTGCAGGGCTGCGGCCCTCCAGGAACTGAGTTTGAGTTGATAGGCCTATAAATCTCAAACTAGTTTTTTTTTTTTTTTTTTTAATTAAATGAATCAGTCATTTAGAATAATAATACATTTGGGCTGTTACCAGGTGTCAGTCCTCTGTCGTGTGTGTCTTGTGTTCCCGCCCCTTGTGTCCTTATTTGGTCTTGTTCCTGTCCTTGTTTAATGTGATTATTGGTTTATTCAGTTCAGGTGTGTGTATTTATTAGTAATTGTCATGTGTATATTAGTTCTTGCCTGTTCAGTTAGTGTTTGTCCGGTCTACTCGTTATTCCCCGGTGTTCCTGTCTGTGTCTGCCTTGCCTTGTCTTGCCCTGTGCTGATGTTCTCATTAAAGACTAATATTTTGAAGTTTATCCTCGTGTCCGTGTTCCTCGTTCCTCCCTGCTGTGTGCACCGTGACACCAGGCAAATTAAATCAATATCAACAATTCATCTTTGCAATTCAGAGGAAACACAGAAGCTTCATCTGAAGTGGCACTTAGATGTATTTACACACTGTTTAATGCAGGACATGAATGGATTTAACCTGCAGTTACAAATGCAGAAATAATATTTTGATATATAAGACATAAAATGTTGAGTACTCATTTGAAAAAAAAAATATATATATATATATGTATGTATATATAATAATAATCAAAAGATACATTAAATTTGAAATTAAAACCGCCAGTAGGTGTCACCAAGTCACTGGTAATAAGTGAGTCACTGCGATTGAACAGAATGGTTTAAACGGTTGATTCATTCAGGAACGAAACACCGTCATTGCTCAGAGACGCAAAACAGTGCTGTGTTTGGGATTATTTTTGTTGTTGAAATAGAGCAAAAACAGGCAACATGGTGTCTAAAACGCAAGTCTGTTAATTAAATTCTTGTTTATTGAATTGTAAAAATAATAATAATAATAATAATAAAATCTATATAAACTTATACGCTGTAGTAGTGTTTTGTTTTTGCCAAAATACTGATGTCAAATCGCACATTGTTAAAACAACAATTACAATATTATCGCAGACGATATATATATATATATATATATATATATATATATATATATATATATATATATATATATATATATATATATATATATATATATATATATCGTCTATATATATATATATATATATATATATATATATATATATATATATATATAATATCGCACAACCTGCACCACTGTCTTTTTGGCTAATTTGTGCAAAACCTTTTGCTGAACTGCCAAAGCTTCATTTTAACCACCAATGCAATGATGCGAGTATTTACCTTAGGCTACCTCTACAAGCTTGTGAAGGGTTGATGTCGAGATTTTATAAGCAGCTAGTTTGGTCTCCCTAAGGCAAACACAGCTTACACCGCATATTAGAGCATACACATGGCCAGGGGTTCACTTCATTTCCTTCGAGTTGAACTTCAGAAGAATATGACGGGGTTTGGTTTTCAGCTGACACAACTAACACTAGCTTGCTCTATTCTTTTTCTATTCTATCTGTTTTCTTTTTAATTATTCTATAATTTAAAAATAAACCTTGCTACGTGTACTACGTTAAGCTAACTAAGACTTGTTATAGCACTTGCATATAATTGCTCTTATTTTGATTGCTTCCATTTTCCTCGTTTGCAAGTCACTTTGGATAAAAGTGTCTGCTAAATGACTAATATATATATATATATATATATATCCTACAAGTATACCTCTGCATCAGATTCGCATTCCCCGTTGAATTTGAATTCCTCTTACAATATACTCTAATAATCCAAATATCAAGTCCAGGAACTGTGGCCCTGTGGTGATTGACCCCAAATATTTGTGTTCAGACCAATCACTTTTGTAATTGTTGATTTATTACTTTTGGGCCACATTACTGAAATATTCCAGTGTTTACCATCCACATATTTGTTTGTGTCCACACTACGATATCAAGTTAAGCTCAAGCTTTCTGTTGCATCTAACAGCCTGCAGTCCTTTTCAGCATGCTGCATCAAAACCAAATTAAATCGATAATATTGGACTTTATTTTTATTTTTTATCCTTGTACATGCGTCATACATCACATACCAACCTTTTCACCAACTTTATTTCTTTCCACTAAATATAGCTTATGGTTATACCAAGTTTTGGCTACAGTGACTACAGTATTTATTTTACCTGGAATAATGAACTATTAAGACTATTTGAATGAGACAGCATGTATTAACCTAAGAAGCAGATATGACTGGTACTTTTCCACTTATTCAGTAAATTCTGCTGTCTTCTTCCAATAGCTTCTCAGTTTCAAATACTAGTTCAATTTTCAGTTTTCCTCAAACCCTGCATGATCCTTCAGATGTGTATCTTGATCCTAATTAAATAAATTAACTCAGAACAAATACACAATCCTATAAATAATGCTATAAAAGTAATCCCATGTTATCACAAGAAGACTTTGATTTGCTTTTTACTTCATTGCAACAAAAGAAAGGCACAATATATCATAATGACATGTATTTTTGTCCAATCAAAATGCCAGTAGTGCATGCAATATATACATAAAGAGAAAGAATGCATGTATATGTGTGTAATTTCCTTATGTCTCTATTTCTGCTTATCAGCATCTGGAAAAATGCTCAACAGATCCAGAGAAAGTATTCCCAGTCTGGGACGCTCTGTAAGTCCAGGTCCTGAACCACTCTGTCTGCATCCACCGCTCTGGCCAAGAAAAGGAATGAGCGTTCTTTATGAGGAGACATCAGGTCTTAGCCAGTCCTCAGACTGTATTTAAGGAAACCTCTGCACATCTCTTTGAAAGCTATTCATCTAGATTTAGCTCTCTTGCCTTGTCTGTTACGTGCAAGACTCAGAAATGAATGTGCTAAAGCTATTCTAATATGAAACCCTGCTGCTTGCCACTGGTATTCTAATATATCTTTGCAGATATTTTCCTGTTTCCCATAATTGTGAAATATTATAGGCAAAGGAATGTCGCTTTTCAAAAGGCAACAGCAATGTTCATAAATATTTTTCATAAATGTGAGATATGGTTTAACAGTGAAATGTACAATATTCGTTGTCCAAAACAGTAGGTATAAATGTAATTTTTGTTTTGTTTATTTATCTATTTTTACATTTTTACATTTTCAATTCATTCATTCATTCATTCATTCATTTAAATCATTTTGTGCTTTGTATTTATTTTTTATTTCTGCTAAAAAAAATCTATAATAAGTTGTTTATTAGCTTATTACAGATTGTCATAGAGTGCAACAACATGCTTCACTATTGGACAAAAGCTAAAAGTGTGTTCAGTCAGTTATTTTATTTTAGTTTAGTTTAGTTTAGTGCCTTTTTGCTTGTGTATATTCAGAAATTTACCATCAACAATTTCCCTATCCTAATCAAATCAGTGTTCGTTAGAGCAGTATTATTTTAGTATTATTGAGATTATATTGTAGTTTTTGTTAACATTTTACAATAGATTTTATTTTTATGTTTTCTGCTTTCATGTTAATTTTTCTTAAGGTTTTAGTAATTTTATTGTTTGTTTTTGTCATTTTTACTAGTTTTAGTTCTATTGTTTTTATTCATTTTTATTTTTATTTTACTACATCAAGTTAAACTGAAAATGAAAAATTGTAAACTAAATGAAATAAGTTTCTTTTTGTATTTTATTTTATTTCAAGTTACCTTTTTTCAAGCAATGAAAATATTTTTATGTATATTTATTTATTTATTCATTTATTCATTCATTTTCATAGTTTTAGATTTAGTTAACTATAATATCTCTGGTTTGGTTATTGTAGGTCTCCGTTCATTATTGCATCTGTTGCAGTCTGAATGCCCTATACATTAGTAAACTCATAATGACAGCAAGTATAAGATTATTCAAGGATGCATTTATGAATGTCTTTGAGGCTGTTTTATGTGGTGGCGGTGAGTGAACCTATACCCACTGGCTCCAGCTGAAAACACAAACTATCTAGCAACAGATTTCTCAAGTACAGAACTTAAAATCATTCCTATAAGAATATATGGAATTCTTTAACCTTATATTCTTTAATTCTTTAATCACTTACTGTCAAAATTGGGCCTTGACATCTAAACAAATATTCATGCATGATTGCAGTGTGTCATAAGAGATTATGCATTTTTCCTGTCTGACAGCAAAGGCTATTTTTCAAATCCAGTCCTCCCCAGTGAACTAAATTCTTTCTGATTTTGGCTTTAGAGGAGTAATGTGGAAACTGAAGGGCAAAAGGCGTGACAGGCCACACAAAGACTGGTCTAGAGAGAGATAGAAATGACTTAAAGGATGAAGTCACTAGATAGTTTATCCAGATTTATCTGTGTGTATGTGTGTGTTTATGTGGGAGGGCACAAGCACATGCTAGTGTGTGAACTTGGCTGTTGAAACTGCCAGTTCAGACGCAGATTCTTGGTAATACTGGAGCCCCCCACAACCCCCTAACCATCCTCAGTTGTGGGAAAATACTTCAGATGTCACCAGTGCACAACCTCCTTCCCCTTCCCTTTCCAGAGACAGCATCGGCCAAGATAATAAACATCCTGAAGTCCAGGCCCCCACAAAAAAAAAAAAAAAAAAAAAAAAAAAGACACAGAACTAGATTTTGGGCTCAATTGCCCATTGAAATTGCATAAATGATGCTGAAATCATGATGAGACTGACTGGTTCTGTGAGGATCTCCAGACTGACAGAGTTGACAGGAGCATGTTTAATAGTCCTCTCTATATCAGCAATCAATCTTACTGCAATTTCATCTGACCACCTGGGGAAATTTAAATACATTGTCTTTAGCTAGCATTCAGACAGTTTGTTGATCTTGATAAATTAGACTTAGTTTTTGTTAGTGGTACGGCCAAAAGAAATACTGTTCAGAAATTAAAATGGCCTTGCAACACCAGCAGTTTTGTTCTTTTATGTCATTCAGAAGGGGTTGTGATTGTTCAAGAGGTTATGTCCTTAAAAATGACCTCATTATTAAATATAGTGAGCAAGTCAGTTATTTATTTGCGCTACCCTTCAACAATTTGCAATCAGCAAGATTTAGAAGACAGTAATGATGCTACACAATATTTCTATTTTAAATAAATTATCTGGTAACACTTTACAATAAGGTGTCCTTTGTTAACATTAGTTAATATATTAATTAACATGAACAAACAATGAACAATGCATTTATTACTCTATTTATTAATCTTTGTTAATGTTAGTTAATGAAAATACAGTTGTTCATTGTTTATTCATGTTAGTTCACAGTGCATTAACTAACGTTTACTAATGTTGTTAACTAATGTTAACTAATGAACCTTATTGTAAAGTGTTACCAATTATCTTTCTACTCATTAAAGAATCCTGAAAGAAATATATTATGGTTTCAACAAAAATATTAAGCAGCTCAACTGTTTTCATCACTGATAATAATAAGAAATGTTTCTTGTGCAGCAAATCAGCATTTTAGAATGATTTCTGAAGGAGTAAAGATTGCTGAAAATTCAGCTTTGCATCACAGGAATACATTATATTTTAAAATATATCCAAACAGAGAACATCTATTTGACAATATTAGTGATTTTATTGTATTTTTATATAAACAAATTAAGTTTTGGTGAGCATAAACATTAAAAAAAAAAAAAATGTAAACCCCAAAGTTTCTATCTATCTATCTATCTATCTATCTATCTATCTATCTATCTATCTATCTATCTATCTATCTATCTATCTATCTATCTATCTATCTATCTATCTATCTATCTATCTATCTATCTATCTATCTATCTATCTATCTATCTATCTATCTATCTATCTATCTATCTATCTATCTATCTAGGTGGTCTTGATGATGATGATGGGGATTTTTTTTAGGATGTTATTATTTACAATGTATTTACTTTCCAGTCATACTTTTCTTTTGTCCCCGTCACTTTTTTTTATCCTAAACAAATGAGTTTGAAATAGTGCAGTGGTTTTTACCATCAGGTCACAGGAGCCGCCACTGTAACATACCATGTCATAACATGCTAAAGCACAGTGTGCAAAAGCAATCTATCATAATGAACAATGACCTCGAGGAGAGTCTAGAGCTTAACCAGAAATCCTTTCAGAAGCTTTCTGCATACGTTTAGAGGAAATCCTAGCCATGCCCATGGCCTGATTTAATTACAGAAGCTTTCTGGGTTGGAAATCCTAGTACAGTGCAGGATAATCCTCAGAGCGTAACATAATTTTATATTATTATTAAAGAGATTAATGAGATTTTTATGATCCTCTACTGATGCACCCTACATTTACTCTTTACACAAATTAGACATGTTTTCTATCAGGTCTTACAAGATGTTATTTACCATTTGAATCCCAAAGACTTTTTTTTTTTTTTTAAATAGTTCATATTTTTTTGGTAAGAATGTAAAGAAATAGTTCTCTAAAAATGTACATCCTGTCATCTTTTACTCACCTTTGAGGGAACAGCCATAGTGGTGTCTAGAACCATACAGTAGTGGTCATTATCAATTGCACTCAATAACAGGTGTCAAATTCTGCTCCCGGAGGGCCACTATCCTGCAGAATTTTGTTCCAACCCCAATTAAACACCCCCAAGTTAATCAAGGTCTTCAGTATTACAAAAATCTTCCAAGCAGGTGGGCTATTTTAAGACAAGCTGGAGTTAAAGTCTGCAGAACCAGGATTGGACATTCCAGTGCTAGAGAATATGCACTGATGTGAATAATGAATGGGAGTATAGGGTGATTTCAGATACAGCCACTGAGTTGAACTCAATAACCAACTCAATCCCATTCATTTGACTGATTCAGTCAAATGAACTTTCATAGTATGGAGAAAATAAATAAATACATATTTATTATGGAAGTTCATGGCTACCAGCAACTATTTGGTTACTTCTACAAAATATAATCGTTTGTCTTCATATAACAGAAGAAAGAATCTCAAGCAGGTTTGAAACAACATGAGGGTGATTAAATGATGACAAAAAGCTTCTGTTTGTAGCTTGAATGTCTCTGTTCTCATTAATCTTTTAAATGCATCAAAAAGAGAAACCAGTAGCATCATATGGGTTTGAAACAACGCTATCTCTACCTCACTCATACGATTTTGTACGATTTGTCTAAACCCCAGTGACGAGTAGGTTTAGGGGCAGGGTTAGGTGTAGTTCATTCGTAAAAATTCATACGAATTGGCAACTTGTAAAATACGTACAATTTAGTAAAAAACATATGAATTTGTATCTCGAATTAGCCACCTCGTAAAATATGTATGAATCGCCGTGAGATCGAGCTGGTTTGAAATGACATGGTTGTTGGGTACATAATGAACAATCAGTGGTATAAATGCAACATGTTAAGGCAGCTTTTTGAACCAACATACAAACAACAAAGGGATGCTGTAGGCCTACTCAGTGTATAGGAAGCATATGTGATGAAGAGGGAAAGGTTCCAGATGCCTTGGGACCAGGTGGCCATCAATTAATGGGGGTCTGGATATGACATCCATAAACTTCAACACTTGCCCCAATACACTAGGGAACACAAAGCTGTATTTATGGCAGCACTGACAAGGCAATATTAGCATCAGGTGTGGCTCATCATGCACTGCCAGCAGCGTTCGGTTTTCATGTCCTGCATCCTGGCCACATGCTCCTGTTATGAGCCTGGATAATGATGATAAGAGGTTTGGTAGGTCCTCTGTCACGAAGAGTCGTTTGTTTGTTCACCGGTCACAAAGGACTGACTTCTTATTTATGGATAAATATGATTTGGATCAGCTTTTTGGAATTAAAAGTTTGGGTTGTTACATTTAATTCACTCACAATATTTTGTTTGGTTTGTGATATTTCCTGTGCTGGTTAAACAATGTTTTGTTGAAGTATTGTAGGGATAAAACTAAATGTATGGATGTATTATTATAGTCATAACTTTTCCATTTGGCAGGGAAAAAAATACTTCTAATTGAGTCTAGTTGATATAATTGAATGTCTACTGTAGATGTTGTCGCAGAGATCTGCCACCAGCATTAAGCAAGCAAGGTTGAAATTGAAAGCACAGAAGTTGGGTACACTGATGAGATAGGAAATAATGAGTTTAATTAAGGTGGGAAAAAGAGAGACTAGAGGAAAAATATAGAAATAGAGTGCAAATTGAAGAGATGGCAGATGGAGATGGTCTCTCAAAGCAGATGGGATGAAAAACCAACATAGGGTAATGAGAGATAAAAGGGGATTCACAGAAGCAATTACATAATCTACAATATATGTTCTGAAAAATATGTGTTTGCATTCATTTATTTCTATTAAATGACACTGTATTATTTAAATAATTTAAATAATTTAAATAATTATGGCTTAATACTGTACACTTATTATTAATGAATGATTTAATTATTTAATTATTTTAAATTATATATATAACTATCTCAGATTTTGACATAAAATTTTGTATAGGACATTTTAGTGTCAGCATCTATGAACCTGAAAAGAAATGTCGAAAAATAAAATAAGGGTCTGTCCTTCTTAGAAGCCTGATGCTGATCCTGAGCTTCAGATTTATTATATAAGTTACAGAAAGAAAAGTTACAGATTACAGACCAGGAAATATTTTTTTAGAAAACCAAGGTTGCAAAATCAAGATTTCAGCCAATATTCAGAAAGCATTTGTTCCTGTTTTAGTGAATAATTTGTAAACAATTGCTAAACGATAGCCTACAACTTTTTGAGTTCAAAACAGATATGGATTGAACAGAAGATGCACTTCTGTTTTTGTTGCTCTGAATTAACAAGGCATGGTACTTGTTAAAATGAGCACAACTATAAAATACTGATAAAAATACTGTATATTGTTTTTCAAAGTTGGAACAAGCAAAATGAATGAATAGGATGTAATGTATATACCGTGATTATATAGACTCAGAGGCACCAACTTTGTCTTGAAAGTCATGACTTTCAGAAACACAGGGGTTCAAGCCCAACTGAGAAACTTTTGAGAGTATTTGCCAGAGAACAACTCCCAAAATCAGATCTGGCCTGCAGCTCAATTGTTTAATGGACATTTTGAAATACTGCAGGTCCTGGCAACAAATGGCTCATGATTGAAGCAACAATTTTCATCCAGAGTGACTTGCACAAGAACTTTTAGAGTGGTTCTCCTCAACCCCAAACTGGGGTTAAGTGTCTTGCTCAAAGGTATGATGGATAGCCATCTCAGTGACTCTCCAGGTCAAAGGTCAGCCTCTGACAGCAATAGCATGGTAGTGACTCAATAGCAAGTGACAATAAATAAATAAATAAATAAATAAATAAATAAATAATTAAAAATTACATCCAAGTCCATAGGCATTTTTAACAGCTAATTTTACTGTCATTTTCACACTTGATACATTTGTTGAAATCCCAAAATTAGACGCTGGTCCCCAGCTCGTGTTCTCTTATGCTGCATTATGTTATTCTGAATTGTAGTACATTTGAAAAATGCTTTCATTATAAATCTGAGTATCAACCGAAGCTGATATATGTAATATATAATGGGGTCCAAAAATCTGAAACCTCACTAAAAAGTTTTCTTTCCTTTAAAGCTAAAAATAAATACAATGTTTTAGGATTTCAAAATATGTCAAATAAAGAAAAGTTATAATGTAAAATGAGGTTCCCTTTCAGTCGGTTAATCCAAGTCACGTTGCTGACTGACGAATTGGTATCTCGCCATAGAGAACAATCAACTTCGAGTGTAACTAAACAAGCCAATGGACATTGGCATGCAGTATTTTGCATCTGGCTGCCACACCCCGCAGCGTGGGTATAAGAGGCAACAGGTATTTTTATTATTATTATTTTAGCTCCTGCCATGGGTAGGGGGGCGTCCCATCCCTGTGCGTTGAGCCGACCAGATGAACCAGTTGTTTCCAGTGCTGACGATCTTGTGCCAGCTGCTCTGCATCCTCCACAGCAATTCCATGTTGTTGGAGGTCACCCGCAAGGACGTCAAGCCATCGGGTGCGGGGTCTACTGCGTGGTCGTCTCCAGCCTGCATCCCTCGGATCAAACTGGAGAATGGCTCTCGTCGGATGGTCTGGAGGGAGGCGGAGAACATGGCCGAACCAGCGGGTGCGACGTTGCGCAGCTAGGCAGGATGCTCTGGGCTGGCACGTGCGGGATCTAAGAATTTTATTGGAAACCCGCTGGGGCCACCTGATGTTCTCGATGGTTCTGAGAGCCCTGCTATCAAAGCCATCTAATCTTGCAGCCAGTGTCTTATTTAAGGGCCAAGTCTCCGAGCCATAAAGCAGGATGGAGAGTACTGCTGAGTTGTAAATCCGGAGCTTCGTCTTGCGTGAGATGGTCTGGTGCCGCCAGAGTGGTTTCCAGAGAGACTGCAGGGCTGACGCAGCCAGGGCTCTTCTGCGGGTAATCTCAGGTTTTAGGTCCCCGTTGTCTGTCACTATGGATCCCAAATACACAAAGTTCTTGACAGGCTCTACAATGTCATTGCCAAACCGCAGGGAAGGTGGATGCGGTCTGTCACCGACATACATGAACTTGGTTTTCGTCCAGCTTACCTGGAGGCCAAGATTTTCAGCCTCTTCACTGTATATGCCCAGAGCGTCTATCAGCTGGCTGTAGGATGTGCTGAGCAAGATGGTGTCGTCAGCGTACTCCAGGTCAGTCAGGTGGTAACTGCCGAAGGACACTCCGGGGACCCGCTCACAAACCTTGGACATCAGATGGTCAATGATGCAATTGAAGAGGTCAGGAGCAGCCACGCAGCCCTGGCGAACGCCACTGGAGATGGGAAACCAGTCTGAGTCTCTGCCATTGATGCGGACACAGCTCTGAGCGTTGCTATAAAGCAGCTTGAACAGGGCAACGATCTTGGGTGGTGCTCCAAGAGCATGTAGGATACTCCACAGTGAAGTGTGGCAGACGGTGTCAAAGGCAGCCTTCAGATCTATGAACCCGATGTAAAGATGGCGATCTTTACGGAATTCATAGGTCTTCTCGATCAGCATGCGAACGGCGGAGATTTGGTCTGTTGTGGAGCGGTTAGGCATGAAGCCAGCCTGCTGGGAACGGCGGCTGCTTCTGATGGCTGGGAGAGCATGAGTGAGCAAGATCCTGGTAAAGAGCTTGCCGGGGATGGAGAGAAGGGTAATGCCTCTGTGGTTGCCGCAGACTAGCCTGTCACCCTGTCTCCCACACCTCATTGAATATGTGGGTAAGCCACTCGACGATGCTTTCACCGCCTGATTTTAACATCTCAGCGTTTTTTGCACAGATGCCAGGGGCTTTCCTGTTGTTAAGTTTTTCCAGGGCGGCTCTGACTTCCTCAGGTGTGACCGGGTCTGTACTGCAGGCAGCACTAGGGGCTGCAGCGTTAGCGGCCGATGAGATGGCGGGATCAGCCGGGGAGGTACCGTGTTGCAGAAGGAGGCTGAAGTGCTCTTTCCAGCGTTCAAGGCAGTTTGCTTCAGTTGCTATAAGGTTGCCATTAGAATCTTTCACCAGGGCTGTCGTGATGCGTGGGCCATTACGGGCTTGGCGCAGCAGGCTAAAGACACGGCTCATATTGTTGTTATTGGCCGCAGACTCTAGGTGTTTAACTTCTGCTTGCCAGAACTTCTCCCTATCCTCGGCTATAGCCACATTACGCTGGCGGTTCAGTCGCTGATACTCCGTCAGGTCACCTCGGAGCCGGGCCTCACGCCGACGGTCGATGACAATGAGTGTCCTCTCCGATATCCAAGGCTTTTTCGGGGAAGATCAAAAGCATCCGAAGACATTGTGAGCTGACTGGATGACACTTTCCTTGAAGGTCTGCCAGTCGTTCACCTTGTCGGTAGCCAGGTTATCAAAGGTGCGGCGGATGGCGCAACTGAAGTCTTTGGCGATGTTTGGATCACTGAGTAGGGAAGAGTCCAGGCGAGGCTGAGTCTTGGTGTGGTGGTTGGCTCGCAGCTTTAACTTGAGCTGGGCCACCAGCAGGCGATGGTCTGTGTTGCCAAGCTCTGCTCCTCGGTACACATGACAGTTGGTGACAAACGGCTTCCAGCGTCGAGAGATGAGGATATGGTCCAGCGCTTTCCTGGTTCTGCCATCTGGGCTGTACCATGTCCAGTGATGGATAAGCTTCCGGGGAAACCAGGTATCAGCAACACAGAGATTGTTGTGGTGGCAGAGAAGGAGTAGGCGGTTACCGTTGTCGTTTGTGGACCTGTCAGCAAAAGTTGTGCCGACAGGTGAGTCTGTGGACCGATCACTGCTAGACAGAGTGGCATTGGCATCGGTGAGGATGATGGTGATGTCGTGTGGTGAGGCTTGGCCAACAGCCTGATGGAGTTGGTCAAAGAAGGCATCCTTCGCATCCTCGTCAGCGACATCGTTGGGAGCATAAGCAACGATTACTGTCATCTTGCCGTGTTGGTGAAGAAAGCGGGCCGACAGTAATCTCGGTCGCTCAGGGGTGACCAGCTGATGAGGGACTTGCGGAGGGCCTTTGGGATGGCAAGTGCCACGCCATAAAGGCCTGTCCGTCTCTCGGGGCCACTCCAGAAGTAGCAATGGTCGCCTGCTGTTGTTTCGCCATTCCCGTGCCATCGAACTTCACAGAGCCCTGCCAAGGAGATGTTATAGCGACAGAGCTCTCGGGACAGCAGGGTGGCAGCTCCGGGGCGAAGGAGTGTCTGGACATTCCATGTGACTATTCGGGTCCTACAACGAAGGTTGATCCGTACTCGTTGGTCGGGGACAGGCTGGGGTCCGTTACCATGTTGGGCAGTCCGGCTACTTTCTCTGATCAGTTTCGTAACAAAAGGGTTTCTCCTGGGTGGGTTGTTAGCCCTCCGCAGGATAGTCGGTTGGTGGGGCTGCCACCTCACAGCATACCGACGTGCTGGGGTCTTTGTTTGTCTGGAACCTACCCTGGAGACCGGCCCGCCCAGGGTGACCCTGCCAGGAGCGAGCTCCCGACGGTATCGCTCTCCAGGGTCGCTGGAACACACAAGCCCCCTCGCCACGTCAAGGCCAGACCCGAGAGAGAGCCAGACCCGAGAGAGACAACCACATTAATTCATCTTTTCGCTATTCCCCTCGTTGGAGCGGTCTGTGGCCATGCAGCTGTGTCCAACAGCCACTACCACTCTGCGGGTTGACCCGTGTCTCCCCTCACGGGCCTGTAGGTATTCGTCAGGTCTAACTGGCAGTGCTTATAGAGCTTGTGGGGAGGCGGCTTCCGCTCTCCACGCCATGGCGTTACTGCAGGTCCACCAAGCCAAAGCCCTGAAAGACCTGCATGAGGGTGGTCACGACCTGGCGGTTCTACATGAACTGCGTGCTGCGACGGACCTCGCGCTTCGAGCGACGAAGGTGACCGCACAGTCTCTGGGTTATGCGATGTCCACGCTAGTGCTCCAGGAGCACCATCTCTGGCTGTGTCTAGCTGACATGAAGGAGCATGAGAAGGTATAGTTCCTGAATGCTCCCGTGTCGCAGACCGGCCTCTTCGGCGACGCTGTCGAGAGCTTTGCCCAACAGTTCTCGCCAGCACAGAAGCAGACTGAGGCGATCAAACACATCATGCACCAGAGGAATCCTGCTGATTCCACTCCAGCCGCAGCCCCTCAGCCTGCTCGTCGCCGTGGGCGCCCCCCTGTGGACGCCCCCGCTCCCAATTCGTCGGTTACCGACGTGATTCGGAGTGACCGACTGAAAGGGAACGTCTCAGTTACGTATGTAACCCTCGTTCCCTGAAAGAGGGAACGGAGACGTCACATTCCGTCGCCACAGTCGCTGTACCACAGCTGAGCTTCCGGGTCACCGGCTTGGCTCCTCAGAGAAAACATGAATTAATGCGGTGCACCTAGTGCCTCTTGTACCCGCGCTGCGGGGTGTGGCAACCAGATGCGAAATATCGCATGCCAATGTTCGCTGGCTTGTTTAGTTACACTCGAAGTTGATTGGTCTCTCTGGCGAGATCCCAATTCGTCAGTCACCGACGTGACGTCTCCATTCCCTCCCTCAGGGAACGAGGGTTACATACGTAACCGAGACCTTTCTAGGCCCCTAACTGAATTTGTGACATTGACCATGTGTGAACTCTTTCTTACAAAAGGTCAGATTTCCTGTGCTTCCACTGACGCACACAAAATACTTTTTGGAACATTCTCAAATCATGTTTTAGCTTTGAAGTTATAGGCTACCCATAAAAGCTGAAGCTATTATATGAAATGACGTTTCAAAAATGTAATAAGTCATAGTCAATTTGTCATAAGTGTTTGTATGAATTGTACAATATTTACAGTAAGTTCAGCTCTACAAATGATGAACAAACATTTTTACACTTAAAAATATTGAGTAAACTTTAAAGCTGTGAAATCAAGGAAATATACCTTATGAATTGAGTAAATGTAAGTAAAAATATAGATCTGAATAAGTGTAATTGATACCATGACAAAAAAAAATCAAAATTCTGTAGACCCAGCAACATTTAAATTATCCAAAAAAATAACAATAATAATAATAATAATAATAATTTAAAAAATTATTTGAATCCACTAAAAATAGCAGCCAATGGCAAAAAACAAAAACACACTAACATATCTCCTACATTAATTTTGTCTCCAACGTACTCAATATCTTAACTCTCTACTGCATGCATTTTGATGGTACATGATAAAAAATTATTCCACATCATTTTTTGCTTTATTTGGGAACATTTTACTGATAAAACATTTTTTGACCACCCCTCACCCCCCATGCCAAAATATTTTTTTCATTTTTTTGCATCTTCCCTTTTTGTCACACATTATTTGCCCGTATGTATTGTCAATGGGAAATCCTGGTTAGGGATTGGAGCCATGGACCCCTGCTTCCTTACTCCTTACTGCGCAATGTTACCCTGAGGCAACGAAAAGAAAAACTGAATTTCTGAACATGCAAAATAAAATGAAAAAAATCATAAAACCTGACAAAAGTTTTCTTTACACCTTCATACACACACACACACACATGCACATTTTTTTTTTTTTTTTTTTTTTTATGTACAGTTCATGTCATTTTAAATAAGATTACTAAAGAAAATAATATTTCCTTCTTCTCACACCATGTGCTCCTGTGACCATGTGTCAGAACAGGACGTCCCGTCTTCAAATGGTGCTTGATAGTGACTCCCACACCTTATTGGACTGTTCTTTGATACTTTTCAAACATTTTAATTGGTTTCAATCATTAAAAAAAAAAAAAAAATCATGTGCTGAACATGGGGCATAAGAAAAACATTTCGTTGCATGAGGGCAATCCTATGCAGTAGAGGGTTAAGTTGTTCTTAACGGTAAAGCATATTGATGAGTAATAAGTAGTCATTGTAGCTCTTGCAATTTGTTAGTCAAATACTAATTTCTTTTTGTAATGTAAATTTTAGACATTTCAATTTACATTCTGTTGGATGTACAGTATAGACATTTTTGTCTAAGTACAACATGTACAGAATTTATGAAGTATATTTAATTAATATAGTGAGTCTGTAAGCTGAAGCCTGTTTTCCCTCTCCCTTGTCATTCAGCTTTCCAGCGACAGTTCGACTCTGACAAGAGTCCTTCGATTTCATGTTGCAGAGAAGGGACTACTCCACAAATCCAAGACCACCAGTGGCGTTATTCTATTCCCTCAGTAGTTACCATGACGACCAGGCCTTTTCACAAGCCCAGAAATACTCAGTGACTTGCCCAGAAGCCACTTAATTCTGGAATCAGGACAAATGGCAACGATTAGCCTGACTCAGTGAAGTCTGAAAAGAGCTAACACAGGCTTCTTTCCTGTACTTGACCTCTTACGTAGCTGTGGTTTGTGGAGACTCATGTTGTGGCTAGATGAGGCAACAGACACTGAGCTTAAAACTGAGGTGTGGTTGGATAACCTGATCTTAGATCAACAAAAACATTGGACTAGTGGAGCTTTGGCACTGTACGGTGTCATTAATAGTACGGGAACATGAGCATGGGCTGCAAATGTAGTTTCTGAGGCTGATACACTAATCAGTCATGGTTCTGACATCCTGGTGGCATTTGACTGTGTATGAACCCCTCAGGCTGTTGAGTTCTTTTGTACTGCGCTATTAAATTTATTTTTGTTAAGCTACTTGATTAGGATTTCCAAATTGGCTTGAAACTAGAAAGCTATTACTGAATCACCCGATTGTAAACAATATAGAGGCTTTTACAAAAACAGATGCCATAAGATGTTTTGTCCTGCTTATTATATACATGTATACATATGTGGGCATGAGATATTATTAATATTATATTATCTTAAATATTTCGCTAAGGAAAAAAAAAAGGAAAAAAGTAGCCAATGTACAAAATAATCAGTTTTGTAACAAGATAAACCCTTCAACAATATTATAGTAATTTAAATGGACTGTCCATTCCTTACAAATATTGCTTGATTGACCATGTATGATTTATCATTTGTCATTTACTCTTTTTTTTAATCTCAGATTACATACACCAATTACATTTTTTTAAAGAAGTCTCTTACACTCAACAAGGCTGCATTTATTTGATCAAAAATGCCGTAAGAATAGTAAAATTATGAAATATTATTGAAATTTTAAAGAAATGTTTTCTATTTTAATATATGTTGAAATGTATTTTTTTTCCTGTGATGGCAAAGCTGAATTTTCAGATCTTTCAGATAACATTCTAATATTTGGTACTCGATATTTATACTTAATATTTGAGCACCAATCGGTGATAATAACTTCAGGATATTAAAATGATGTGATGTACAAACAAACACACCATCCTAAATGTATTAAAACATGGACACAACAAAAGAGAGAGAGAGAGAGAGTTTTCAGTTGGAGATTTCTAATAGCATTGTTTAAAATATATTTTATATTCTGGGTTACCATTAAAATGAATGAATGAATGAATGAATAAATGAATAAATGGAAGAATAAATTAATAAAAATAATTTATTCTGTCTATGCATTCTGCACAATGGAAAATTGTATCTAAATTTTGCAGACTTGTCTTGTGCCTTCAATCACTTTAGATCAACACCAGTAAATGTCTGATCAGAATAAAAGTGATGATTTTGCCCTTAGAAACTCAGCACACAGAAACTGATGCATGATGGGTTAGTATAATAATGTGTTGAAAGCCTTGAACTTCTGCCATCACAATCTCCACTTTCGTCCCTCTAGTCCTTTTATGATCTTTTTCACAGCGTCCTTCTGGATTTCCTTTCATGTCTTAATTTCATGAGCTCAGCATACAAAATGTGTTAAATACTCTGCATAATTTATGAAGGCCTATTTTTGACAACCTCCAAATTTTCAAAAATGATTACTCCAGCATTTGGGCACCTTTCTATATGGATGGGTGAATGCTGCTCATAATAACAGACAATTTAGACTAGGGGATACTATTTCAATTACGAGGGTGCCAAAATCCAGATACCCTTTCTTTTCTTTGGCACATAACATTGGAGGTGCCATTCAATGCACTTGTATATTGACTGCAAATATTAAATAATATTAGAGCTCTATGCCAAGAAGTCATAAGACAGCACACTGAGACCACAGCATTAGCTAAGCCTTCAGTATGCCATATTTCCACACCATACCTCCATAAGTAAGCATGCTGATGGAAGTCTGGAAAGAACACAGAGCATCCATTTAAGTCATTTTCAGAGTTAAATACAATTTAAAAGTGAAGTGTGTAGTTTTTGGATATTATAATACTTTACTGATCCCAGATTCTATTGCAAAAACATCTATAAGACGTTGGTCACTGTATTTCAGAATATTATGTAAACATTGTAGCACAATTGTTTATATGAGTATCCAAATGTTATTTTTACTTATCTTTGTTAAAGAAATGTTATATGAACTGACATGTTTTAAACATAGTAAACCCTGCAACATACAATACTTCTAAAATATTACATCTTTGTTTGAAGAACAGAATGAATTTAGAGCAATTCACTTATATTTTATGGAAAAGAGCAGCTTGGACATTCTGCTATAAAAACTTGTTTTGTTTTCCATATATATATATGTATATATCTCATGTGAATTTGATGGCAGAATTTTGGTGCTTTAAAACCAATTATTTAATACAAAGAGATTCAAAAAAAAAGTTAAAGAATTCTGACATAAAACAGACCTTACGGATTTTTTTTATTATTTTTTTTATATAAAACAGTCATTTTGACTTTCACAATCAACTTCACAAATTAGATTGTTATGCTTCTGATTAAACAGAATGAACAACAGATTTTATGTCAGTGCTAATCAAGTCTAAAATCATATCCAGAAACGTTACCCACAAGCTAGTAACAAAAAGATCATTTTAATAATATTAACATAGACCTTTAAACATGAAACATTCTAATAAATAAATAAATAAATAAAACACAAACAAAACTATCTTAAAGCAAATTATATTATTCCCCTTTAAGATCTTTGTGATATTTCAACAGCAGGCCTCTGGAGAGTCAAATGCTCAGCCGCCGGGGAACAAACCAGTCTAATTACACTGATGGAAAAATAGATAGACTGGCTTTTGTTGAAAAGAATAGAGAACAATCACTAACCAGGAAATGTTACAGCATGAGTAAAAAGACAAGCAGAACAGGCATTCCTGTCAGAGCATGATTGATATGTTTGTTCTCCCCGCCTGTGCACCAATCAATGATGAATATGACATTCTAGAGAACAGGGTGCACTTTCAGGCATTATACTTGGGCGTCCATCAAAAGTGACGGAGCAACATCCCTCAAAATGAAACTTGTGTGTCAGTGATGTTTTATGAATATAGAGTAGAGAGCGCTTTCAGAGCTCAGGAAATACTCATTTTATAGAGAGCATTTTTAGTCTGTAAATGCGGAAGGGGGAGGAAGCCTCTAATTTCTCCTTTGCTCATTAAAATCTGTATGCTGGTCTATTGTATGTGTCAAATTGTTAATGCAAACACTGTATTGTTTCACCTATTAGCGGATGCCAAATTATATACAGACTGAATAAATTACACTCTTGTGAGCTCTGTGTTCACTGTGTCCTTGTTTTGTTTAATTGGAAAATGTATTTTGTGTGAAAATGCTGCTTGGTGGTCTCATTTTAAAGATCAGATCATACAGTATGTGTGAATGTTTGTGTATGTGAATGTGTTGGTGTTATAATATAATAAGAAAAGGACAAATATGACTTTTTAATAATGATAGTGAGTTTTAATAGTTGATAGTGAAGGCTCATTTTCACTTAATTACATTTCCAAAGAAATATTATAAATGTGTTTCTCTTTAATGAAAAATAAATTAAAATAACATAAATATTATATATTTATATAAAGACATGTCTATATGGCAAATTGGAATTTTCTAACTGGGGTCGAGGGACCAGGTCTTCAAGGGAGTGCTAGGGGTCCGTAGAAAAGTTTCGAGAAAAACAGTAGAAAAAAAAAATATGGAAGTAAGAAATAAATGTAACAAAGTAGCAAATAATATAATTAACTGATAATATATAACATAAATACTATAAATTAAATAGCTTAATACTACAGCACTATATGGATAAGGAAAAAAAAACATAGCAACAAATCTTAATAGAAGCTAAATATTTTCAAATAATATTTTACACATCTTAAATTTTTACAGTAAAAATTGATTCTTCATACAAAATGTATGTGAGGTCCCTCACACAAGGATGATCGTATTTGGGGGCCTGTGGAATCAAAAAGATTGAAAATCTCTGTTCTGTAGAGTTGCATATTCAGTAAAATTGTGACTGCATAATTTGTAAGAATTTTTTAAATGAGAACATACCAGTATCTTTATTTCATCAAGCAATGTGTGATTTTTGTTATACTCAAGTATGTTTTTTGCTATATACTTTAATCCTGCTATATATTACTCATATTTTAACCAGTATCATTTCTCTGTACTTTTTAAACTGTTGTTCTGAGGACATCCAAAGAGCATGAAGCCTTTTACATTAAATGCATTCTCAAAAATGCAATAGGAACACTGATGTGCAGTGGACGGAATGGCTAGGGGCTATTAGGATCCCACTTTTAAGTTGTATGAAAAGTGTGGGAGAGGCATGATTAATAGTGTGGGTGAGTACCACTTTGATGAGGAACTGTGTGTACTCTGGGAGTTGTGATATTCTCAAGTAGGGACACTTATTCTACAACTTAAAGTCCTGTTAGTCACAGGTAAACATCAAAATTAAAAGGGTGGTGACAGGTTAATGATTATGGTGGCAGATACAAAGTCAAAACAGACCTGAATCCGAGTAGGCGAGATGTAGCAACTTGAGGAGTTATTTAAGTCCTCCACCCCCAATTGCCATCACTACTCTGCCCTGATGCAAGACATTTAACCCACGCTTTCAAAAGAATGGTCGCAGCTACTGTATAGAAGGTGGCAAAAAGCTTCTGCTATATGGCAGGTAACCAGTGGGCAGAAACATGGGAATATACAGAGTAAACACATACACACACACACACACACACACACACACACTCACCAAATCGCTTCCTGTCTGAAGACAACAGGTGAAAGAAACAGTTCAGCCAAAATTTCTGTGAAATCAGAAAGCTCTCAAAACAAATGAAACTCAATGACTGGTCCACATTTTCCCGTAATGATGGAGCAGAGGATGGAGTTTCTACACAGGTAAGAACATGGAAGTTAGATGGAATGGGGCTCTCCATTCATATACAAATGTTCATACTGAGCTAGGGTTCGAGATTTCTGCTGCTGATTTATTATATTGACCGTTTTTGTATTGGTGAACGGAGACATCAGTGCATCATTAATTAACAAGATGTCAAGGGAACATTTCTGCACTGGAGCATAATTGTTTGCAATTAAAAAAAAAAAAATCAAACCTGATGCTGTATTAAATGTATGGGTTAAAAGTATATTGGTAATTAACTTGGCTGAGACTTGGGCCAGATATGGCCCATGTGTGGCCCTTGTCTGGAATCCAGACCTGGTCCACACTAGGGCCGTCATTCATTGCGGTATGTGGGCCAAGCAAAAGCTGATTGTGTGGGCAGGAGTTGGGCCAGAGAAAAAATTGCTATGTGGGTTGTTGCTGAGTGATTAATAGGGTTTTCTCCACTTTGTGGCGCTTATAGACATGAGTCATAACACAGCTGAATTTTAAAGTTGAAGTATATAATTTCTGCACTACTGGTGAAACCAAATGAAATAAAAAAAATGAAAATAAAAAATCACACTGAAAGAAAAAAAAAAAGTAGAAAAACCGATAATATCCTAGCTAAAAAATTACCAGAGCATTTTCCATTAATATTATTATTAATTATTAATAATATAAATTATTGCTCTTCTCATTTGTCACATATAATACCTGTTAATATTATATCAATTCATATTAACATTAAATGATTGGGCACTATTTTTACAGAGTTTTTTTTTTTTTTTTGGGGTACAATGTTCATACAGGATTTCCATCCACTGTATTATTGGTTGGGAAAACAGTCCCTCCTTTAACTCACACCATTGGCTGAGCCAACAAATACTTATAATTGTCTCTGCACAATAAATGGGATAGGAGAAATATTTTAATTTCATGAGTTTTATTATGAATATTAATATAATTATTAATATTATCATTATAAGGTTATGATCATTTTTGTGACATCATGAATGTGACATCAGGAAGACTAAGCAATTCACTATAAAATGAGTTATTTTTACATAAATATTACTAGTTCTTTGTTAGTTTTTTTAGCAAATATTTCTTAAATATTCAGCCTCGTCCACTGACCAGTTTGTAAGATGTGAGATGTAAATAAACATACCCAAATTTGTAAGACATAAAATGAATGTAAACATTCTGCAACGCAGCACTGTCATGTGTGCAAGGCATTTTTGAATTTCGATTTAGAAACCTGTTCACATGCTTATATGTTTTCCAGTCCCACTTTATATTAGGTGGCCTTAACTACTACATACTTACATTTAAATTAATTATTTGGTACAATGCACTTATTGTGTGCATACATGTTTTTACATTGTACTTATATTTTTAAAAATACCTATATGTAATTACATCTGTAATTAATTTCTGTACTTACATTTATAATTACACTGTTGACCCATCCCTTACACCTTAACCCACACTTAAACCTACCCAAACCACCAAACCTGTCCCTAACCTTACCCGTATCCCACCTCAATAGCAGCAAAAGTGTTTTGCAATACAATATGAACACAATAAGTACATTGTACTTATTTTTTTTTTTATGTAAGTACATAGTAGTTAAGGCCACCTAATATAAAGTGTGACCTGTTTTCCTTTTGATTGGATTATTTCAGGTCTATACCACCCATTTAAATTCAATCGAATTTTCATAGTGAGTTTATATTAAATGTTTTCAGTCTGACTGAACCAACAGTCTGTCAGACTGTGTCTCCGCATCTTGTGTTTTCCCCTCCTCTTGTGACCATATTTGGTGTTCCTGTCCTTGTTTTGTTAATTAGTCCCCAGCCCTGTGTAATTAATTTCCTAGTCTCCTAGTATTCTTAAGTCCTGTGATCCCTCACCTCAGTGTTCCGTCTTAGATTGTCATAGATTGTCCAAGCTTGTTTAATGTTATTGTCAATGAAGTCTTCGTTCCTGAATTCCTCGTCTCCGCGTCTCCCTGGAGTCTACAGCAACGTGACACAATCTGATTATAGTATTATAATACTATTATTTAGGTGCATGTAGACGTATAGTGACCAATATCTGAATATAAGTCTTACATGCTTAGAGCATTCACAACAAAGTTAGTT
This sequence comes from Acrossocheilus fasciatus, assembly GCA_036784905.1. Taxonomy (NCBI): domain Eukaryota; kingdom Metazoa; phylum Chordata; class Actinopteri; order Cypriniformes; family Cyprinidae; genus Acrossocheilus; species Acrossocheilus fasciatus. The sequence continues at coordinate 30,006,338 of CM071938.1, read as the reverse complement.
ACTCTTTTGTTGTCTATAGAGCTCTACACTGCTATCTCGCCAGTTCAGACTACTGTTGTAGTGATGCTGCAGCTTTGTGTATGCGCTGCTGAAATGACCGGAATGCTTCTTAGGTAAGAAGATACAGTTGGTGCCTTGATGGAAGCACTAAATGGAATTTCCCACAAACCATAATAAGGCTAAAGGACACACAGCACCTGATATTATTGAGATCATGATGCATAGATCAATAAATGTCTCTCTGTCCAACCATCTCTATGATTAAATTGCGCTTCAATTACAAGCCCACCACACAAGGTTCTGATGGTGATGATTGCTACCCATTTGCAGCAAATGACCATAATTTGAGTCACAAATCATCCTACCTGCTTAAGGCCTTCCTACAAAGAACAGCAATTGCTCATATAATGCATTAGTTCATTTGAATATGCCCCTCCTCTATTTACCGCACACACTCAGGGTGTATTTGTGTGTGAGTGTGAGTGTGTGTGTCAGGTCACTCTGTGTGCATGTGTTTGTGGTTTTTACATGGACATAATTGTGAGTAATAGTTTTCTGAGGAAATAAAAAAAAAGCTAAACAGCCTCTATGGGATGTTTTTTGGACTTTTGCCGCGCAGCTGAGTTTTTCTCAATTGCGTAATTTTGCAATTACTACTTTCCTTATTAAATTACAACATTTGAATCCCAAACGTGTATTATTCGGACATATCGAGATGTGGCAAAGAGGTTTGTGGTTAACCAGCTATTCTTTGAAGGTTTCCAGCAGTTGCAACATGTTCATCACATGACAACGTGGATGTCCATGTCTTTCTCGAATGTAAATCTTCATCTGGTCTCCCAAACAAGACTGGATATATGCTGTTTAAACCAGATGTGTCTCCAAAAGCCACTTTCTGTGGTCGTGTAATCTCCAACTTTCCTTGCCGTCTACGATTCATAGCCATCATTCTAGAATGCCCGTAACGTTTTGAACACCACTATGAAAGCACTGACTTTTGACTGGGTTTCTCATGTAGTTAATTGAAAACAGCTGGTGTTGTGGTATACAGCAAGACTTGCATGATGCTACAAAAATGTATTAAACCGCTCTTGGCTCTATATCACAGTGCATTTATCATAGTTTATTCAGTCACATTACCGGGAATGGACCATTCCAAATGAACTGTTCATTTTGGAGATAATAATCAAGGTCAAAAGCTTGGGTCTGCCATGGACAAACCGTAGTGTTCCTTGTTGAGAACAAGACCCAGTGTTTGAAATCCAATCTAAGTACACTTATATAATTAAAATCTAGGCAGAAACAAATATCACTTGGTCTTTTTGTGTTTCAGTTCAGTGGTAAGCAATTTAATTTGTAAAACTTTTTAGTAATTATTTCATTGATGAGATGAAGTCACTGAGCCATTTATCACGTTATATATGATTTCATTACGTACATTTCATTAGCTTTCAATCAAGGTATGCCTTTTAAAATGGCACTTTCAAGGGTTTAAAGACTGGTGTTGTTTGATCTCTTGAGTGTGAGGTCAAGGATCACACCTGACTGACTGGAGTTTGTGCAAACTAGTCCATTGCAGCTCAATGAAAATATTCTTTTAGAAGAAGATTATAAGGTTTTGCAAAGACCACTTCTGTTCACATTACACTCTTTCATGTGCATTGAGATGGAAGTGACTCAGAAAAATGTTCAGGCCCTGTCTATTATGTCAATTTGGCCATCACACAATAGCAGGTGTTAAGCCACCAGTTTGACAGTTATGCTGAAAGGAGAGATGGCCTTCTTGAGAGCGGAAAATTCAAGGATTTAAACAGTTTCCTAGGCGCTATTAATTCTGATGATGGTGTCTTGGGGTGTAGGTTCACATTCACTGCATTTGAGACAAGTGAAGTCTTGACAGGAGCTGGAGAAGAGCTCAAATGTATTACGAAATATCATCTCGCTACACATAGTCATTATGTAAATGTGGTATTATAGTAGGCCTCCATGACTTTAATGATCAGTTTAGGTTTAGATTGGGGCTAGTTGTCACACTTTTTTAGTAAAGTTTATTTTTGAAAATCTATATATATATATTTTCCATCATTGTTACCGTTTTACTTTATTTTTATTAAAGAAATTCAGCCTTGATGAGCATAAGAGACTATTTTCAAAAAATGACCCCAAATCCCAAATGGTCACAGTGAAACTTACCATTATTAAATTCTGAAATGCAAGTCTGAAACACACTCTCTCACTCTCTCCCTCTCTCTCTCTCTCTCTCTCCCCTCCTCTCTCTCTCTCTCTCTCTCTCTCTCTCTCACTCTCTCTCTCTCTCTCTCTCTCTCTCTCAATTCAATTTTTCAATTCAAATTAGCTTTATTGGCATGACTGTGTAACATCACAATGTTGCCAAAGCAATACATATATTATACAGATAAATAAAATCATGGGGAAACACGTATACATGTCCATATTATACATGTAGGTAAAAAAAAAAAAAAATAAATAAAAATAAATAAATGATTAAATGAATACAGAGAGCAGTTATAAATGTAAAGGAGGGATCAGCCTTTGTCCCTCATTTGATGGCAGGAGGACACATACTGCGCTGCCAGGTGGATACACTTTTCCTTTTCTCCCAGAATATAACAGAGTTTGTCTAAGTTGCTTTTATGGTTAAATTCAGGTAAAACTAGAGCTATTTGTCTGAAATAGGCATCTCTGATGTGTTTATATTTGCTGCACTCCGTGAGGAAGTGCAGCTCGTCCTCTACGAGTCCCTCAGTGCAGTGAGAACACAGTCGCAGCTCTCTGGCTCTCCAGCTCTGCTTGTGTCGGCCCGTCTCCACACACAGACTGTGTTCACTCAGACGATACTTCGTCAGCAGCTTTCTCTGACCATAGTCTTTAATACTGCTCAGGTATGGCGCTAATTTATAATCAGATTTTATACTGTGGAAGTAAGTTAATTTCTTTACTTGAGTTACTTTTTGCTGCCAATCATGAATGTATTCTTCCTGGGTTATTTTTTCAGTTTCTTTAATTTTTGAATACTTTAACTGAATTGTGGAATTGAGTTGATGTTTTTCTACTAAATAGTGTAAGGGGTCACTCTCTGGGTGTTTCTGCCGATAAGTGAGAGCACTGTGGTGGTAGCTGTCTGTCGACGCGTCTGAGAGATGGAACCAGAACTTCGCCGCTCTCTTCTGGATCTCAGAGAGCAGAGGGAATCTGCCCAGTTCTGCCCTGCAGCCGAGATTCGGGGCGTTTCTGTGAATTCCCAAGATGTTTTTGCAGAATTCAAGGTGGAAAGTTTCAACAGGGTTTTTGTCCCATGATTCATAGTTTAATTTAAATTTGGGGCCCCAGATTTCACAGCCATAGAGAAGAATGGGTTTGATGATGCTATCGAAGATTTTCAGCCACAGTTTAATGGGTCTCTCTCTCTCTCTGTGTGTAATAATAAATTGGACAAATTCAAAACATGACAACTTCTCAACAAATGTGACAGCTTGCAATGAACTGACATTTAATGAATGAATGAATGCTAAGAACCTTAGAAATTAAAACATAAAACTAAATTGTTTTTGGTAGTCCTACAAAAAGAAATGCTTTTAAATGGTAACATTGCAGCACACCTTTTTAACAGGAAGTGATCTTCTAAATGATTCAAACATGCATTAATTTGTGTTCAATAGGCTGCATTCATGAAACAGGAGCAGAACTAATTACTTATGTAAATTGTCACATTCAATAATTCATGGCTACTATTTACTTTATGGTTTTTTTGAGCGGTTTACACAAATTTGTTCTGCTGGTTTCATAAATGAAGCCCTTTGTATGTGGCAAGTAGAGCACATTCAGTGGCCAGAAGAACAGAGAAGATCTGCTGAAAGGTCTATAGGTGAAGCTAGTCTGTTGTCTGTGCACAAACTCTTGTGAAGTGACCTTTACAAGCACACCTTTGATTGCCCTTGCCTGTTTTTCCCCCACAGTTTTTCATGAGCTTTGTGTCTCTTGATTCTTTTTTTTTCTGCCAAGTTTTATAACGTGATTGTATGTATTATTACACTTTTTTTACAGAAAAATGTCTTTATCAGCACTGATTTGCTGCTGTAAAATAACTTGTGTAACACCTAGTCACATTTTATTTTTTTGGAAAATTGTTGATGAATGGTCCTTGTGGCAGTGGCTCATTGAAACGGCTTTAAAAAGGTTGACTGACTGAATGCAGCAGTCTGTTTGTTTCAAGCAAACATGTTTTCTTTTGTGAAAACATCACAGTGTCGAGGATCTTTTTGAAGCTGAAACTTCAAAATGTTCACTGCTTCTTTGAATGGCAACTATGTCCATTCAAAACAAACTCCGCAAGGGCAAGGATGGGTGGGAGGAAGGGAATAGTTATTATGATTGCTTGTTCCTGCCTCGAGAGGCCAGAGTCCATTAAGACTAATTGCATTAGACTCATAATGAAAGGCCCACACCTCAGAGATGAAATTGATTCACATCAAATCATGCTCTTTATTATTGTAATTTGAATAGTTTTTATCTGGAGTCTGAAAACATTCATCTGTCTTTTACAGAGAGTCACGTTAGTAATACATTTAGACCCAACCTTACTGATCACCCCACTCATTATAATTACCTTTGTTAGTCTGCTCTGTGTGCTTAATTGAATGATGCACCTTTTATGGATTCCACATTTTGTAAAATGTAAAGCCTGTAATATTAATTATTCATGCTCAGTTCCAAATATGCTATCACCACAGGGCATCACCTTCTAAAATAGATAGGAAATGTTCACCTGCTGTGATCTAAATCAACAGACTGGCTTTGAAAATGCATCTAACCTTGGACAAGGTGTCTGTATACATAACTACAGGGGTCATATCATGTGAAATCAAATGTTTTTTGATCGTTTAATATCTTGATATACTATGAAAACACAGCAAAAAGTATGATATGACCCCTTTAAGTTTGCTCTTCATAAAAAATAAAAAAATCTGCACTGACGATAGAAACTTAAAAAAATAAATTATTATTTATTTAGAAACATAATAGCTCATAAAGGAGATTTGAGAGCATCCAATACAATACGAACTAAGCTGTATTAATTCATATGAACAGCTGTATAGTCAACTGTACAGATTAGATATTAATACTCGACATTTAAGATTTCTGTTTAACATAAATGCCGTTCTTTCAAAATTTCTATTCATCAGTATTCAAGAATATTAAGCAGCATACAGTAACTGTTTCAGCACTGATAATAAGATATGTTTCTTGATATTTCACAATATTAGAATGATTTCTAAAGAATGATGTAACAATGAAGACTGGAAAAATTCAGTTTCGCCATCAAAGGGATCATTTATATTTTAAATTATATGCAAATAGAAAAGTTATTTTAAACTGGTATTTGACAGTATTACTGGTTTAGATTTTTTATTAAATAAATGCAGTCTTGGTGAGCATTAGAGATTAGAGAGTTTTTCAAAAAAAAAAATTAAAATGGTAGTGTAGCCTTTTCCAAACGTTGCCTCACCGACTGGCTGTTAAGTTTATAAATTTGGATGATTCAACACTATGAATGTCAAAGAGATCCTTCAGTCTCATTCTCATTACTATCAAATGTCCAGCTTGGATCATTCACAATCTCTTCACTTCCTCTTTTCTATAATACTTAAATGTCGAGGTCACTGTGCTTTCATTGGTATGTAAAAAGTCTGACAGCAAAATTCCTCGCCATCAATGCAAATCTGTAGCGTGATGAATGATTGCTTTAGCCTTCAAAGTGCATTGAACTCAGTTGTGTTGCTGCTCTTTTGCCTCTCATTATGTAACCAGATATTTGTTTCATTTTATAATTTATGTTCACAGTTACAGCTGTTTGTTATTATTGGCTGTGTATTATGATTTGACGCTGACCCGTTGAAATTTCAGCATGGCTAAAGAGACAGTCTCTTAAGAATGAATGCAGACTTGCTGATTCTGGTGAATTTCTGATACACATATAGACGCCAGGAATGTGAAACAGAGTAAAGGTGAAATATTTAGCTTGCCCACAGGCCACCAACACAATCTTACAGCAATTCAAAACTATTTCTGTTTTGCTGTATTGGATGCTAATTCATATGAATTTGTACCATAGGGCAGATTTTATATTAACTTTTTAATAGTAGAGTTATGTCTCTACTCCAATTTGTTGTTAAAATATACAATTTACACGATGGATGTAATAAAATCTTTATGACTGTCTAATGCAAATGGCTCATAAAACTGAAAAACATTTCTCAATCCTTCTACCTCTGAACAGATTTACGCATCTATTCAGATAAATGCATGTAAAACAAAATTAACTTTGTTTAGTTAGTCAGATCTTCCACAATAAACTGCAATGTGGACAAGACCTTTTATCGTTTAAGGTCTGGCTATGCTAAGGCTAAGTGTGAGCTAGCACAGAAACTACATATGAAAATGTCACAGGGCATTGAGGTGACTTTGAACTGAGGTGATGTGGGTGAACAGGCTGGATGAGTTATGCATCTCTTGGTTTAGTGGGTCAGAGTGGGTTCATTGCTATTAGCATTCTGAGTAAGTGCAGTATAGAGACGTACGTGACGGTAGAAGGAGTGCTTTCATTTATTTTTAGCGGGATTTATGAGCACATAGTGCATGCAAACAATTACTCTACATGGATGTCCACTTAAGATATGCGCTCATGTACATAAACCAATAAGACGTGCATAAAAGTGGAGATTTTACATAGACATAGACTATTCGCTCCAAGCCACCCATCCACCCCCACACACACTTACAGTGAATGGGCTTCCCGACTGAGCAAGAGCAGATGACAGAATCTGAATAATGAGCTCTCCACATGAGCAAATTACAGTTCAAAATTAACTCTGAGTACCCACAAAATCAGTCCCTCTCAGTCGAGACAGATACCAGAACTAATGTCCATGTTGGAGTGTGAACTGCTTTATCATCTCTGCAGAATGAGCTCCACAGGCTTAGCTAAGCACTCTTTATATGGTGCTCTCTGAAGACATGGGCCATTTACACCGATTTTAGATCGTTTTTTCAGCTCTTCAGAATGGTATAATGGAGGGTTTGGGACAAACAGTTCTGCCTCAGAAAAAAAAAAAAAAAAAAAAAAAGAAAGTTAAATGCAACTTTAAAGCACATTTTCACAACTGCAATTGTATTCCTTGCAATGGCTATTTATTTATTTATGTTTCTTTCTTTCTTGCAATTGCATATTTTTAATATTTTACAATATGACTTTATATTTTATTTGAAACTTTCTTGCAATTACCTTTATTGCTTTTTATGCATTAATTATGCACAGAATAGCTTAATAAAATATTTATTTTATTTATCACAATTGCAGCTCACAACATGGCTTTATATATTTATTTCCTACAATTGCAACTTAATATGTCACGATATGGTTTTATTTATATATTTCAAACTATGAAATCCTGTTTTGCCTCAGAGTACAAATAGAATAAAGTAAAAAATGTATTTATTTCGCAATTGCAGCTTATTATCTCATATGATAATCTTATTTTAAACTCTCACTATTACCTTCTTTATTCTTATTTTGAGGCGAAAACGGATTTCCATAACAAACAGTAGATTCCAGATCACCACAGAAATTGCATTTAAACTCTGTCATACTGGTTAACTGATGGCTGCCGGTAAGAATGTGCTTTGATGAGATGGTATACTAATATCGCTTAAAATGAAAATAATGAAGGTTTACCTTCATGGTTGATCTTCTAAAGTTCAGTCTAGCAGTTCAAGGTTACAAACCAGATCGGAGATGCTGGTCTGAAGCTAAAAAAAGAAACTTCCATTAACAGCACTTGACAGACAGATGGCATCTGTCCTCGTGTGTCATCTTGAGCTGCCCTCTCGGTGCCTGATTAAAACTCTGATTTACATTCGAGGTTAAGAGCATGAAAAAAAATCATCTCATGCCTCATATTCAGCCGAAGGGTTATTTATAATCATAGTGCCAGAGTTTTATGGAGAATTTAGTGATAAAGTCGAGTTTTTGCTATTCGGCTAATGCCTTCCTATCACATGTTCCATTAGACAAGATTGGAAGCAGCAGGAATTTTAATAGACAGGCATGGCAGAGTGATGGGAGAATGTTGTGTTGACATCGCAGTAACACTGGCACGCATGTAAGTCATTCCGTAATATTTTTCAAATTCTTTATAAAAATACTTGAACTTTGCTTCCCTGTCAGCCTGTGAATGACTAAAAAGAAAAAAAAAATCTGGATTGTCATGAATCTTTATAAAATGCCTTCCCGGCCATTTGCTGTCAGTCTAAGTACTGCTTTAAAAATTCAAACAAATCTCCATGTCGACTATTTGTCCTTATATTAAGTTCTGATACACCCCTGTCAGTTTTTCTTAAACCGAAATATAAAACATGTGTACCATTCAATCCTAATTCCTGTATTTAGCATGTCTCATAAAATACAGCCCAACTTAAATGCCGTGACTGTACGCTAAAGAGTTAAAAAAAAAAAAAAAAAGAAAGAACAGGTGGTATGCTAATGAACGTTTATCCATGTATCTTTGCAGAGACAGACCTCATATCTCTGTGGTGTTGTTGACAGACAGTTGCCACACCTGTGGGCACCAGATAAAGCTGGCGAAGTGATGCAGGCCAGCAGGCACAGCTGTACTGAGCTGATTTAACCCTGCTGAAACACACTTCATTCGTTTTGTGGGATTTTTTCTATAGTTAAGCTATTCTTATTGTATTTCCTTTGTGGCTGGGGACAACGGCACCATGTTAAAGGACTCAGTGTCCTAATTTGACACATTTTTTGTTCGCCCAATTAGGAGCGTGCAGCAGCTGCAGTGGTGTGAAATGCATACAAAAAGGAAAATTTATGGAACAAGCCACATTCGTCCAAAATCTAACAATAACATAAGTAATGAGGGAACAGTAAATAAGGGAAGCAAGTTCTTGAGTCTTGTGTAAACAATCCTGCATGATAGAAGTAAGAAGAAATTGTTTTGTTAAAGAAATAGTTAATCCAAAAATGAAAATTGTCTTACTTGAATCTTACTCTCTCATGTTGTTTTTAAACCAAATTCTTTTTTTTTTTTTCAAGGAGAATCTAAGAAGAAAAACAAAAAGAATCTAGCACATATTGTATGGTCCACTTTCCTGATTTGTTTTATTTTTATTAACTTTTCAGCAAGACAGTTGTCATTAAAAATAAACAGTGTTTTATTTTATTGTTAGTAGTCTTTAAAAGGTTTTTAATCAAGTTAATCCAAATTTAGTTTTAGAATTCTTAGGAAGAAGGGGACTTCATTATCTTATTTATATTTAAATATAGGAGATATAAATATTTATATCTTTAGTTTCTGATCTGCATTTTAATAATTGAAGCATGGTTTTCACTATGAAAATAGCCAAAAAAAAAAAAAAAAAAAAAAACCCTGGCATGGAGCCAAAACAAAACAAAATAAAGCAAAACAAAGCAAAGCAAAACAAAACAAACAAACAAAAAAAAGTACAATGCAGAAGTCGTAAAATATAATATCCCATATTGCAAAGCTAAATTTTAAAATCTTGCATGGGAAAGAACATCCCAATTCTCCTTTGTTAAAATCATATGGATTCAAAATGACATGACTTAATTTTTGATTGAACTATTCCATATTATAATATGAAATATATGGTAAATAGTCAGTGGTGGACCAAACATCTTGTGATTCTGTAGAAAGCATAGCTGGAAGCAGAGATTTTACTTGAATAGAGTAGAGACATCAAATATCACATGACATGAGAACGTCAAAACAGACTCGCCACACTTTCTGCTTGAATCCTCAGTCAAGACATAATTACTGAAATTGCTTTCTCAAACATGTTTGTTCTTTGAACTAAAGAGCTACATTTTATTCCACCTTTTTGCACCAGCTTGTTTTTCGCACCTCTGAAGACTGAAGTATATAAGTACTGTAGCTAGCTGGGAATGGTGTGTTTTGAAAGAGGATTTGAAGTGTGCAGGAATGTAACTCTTAATATTTTATGTCTGTGGAATGGCATGTTCTGACCCTGTAGGCTTGAGATTTTCATAAAAAAATAAAAATAAAAATAAATATCAGGAATTAGTGAGTGCTATTTGTGAGGCATGCAGAGTTCCAGATTAGAATATCCATCTCTCTTTAACATTGTTAAATAGCATGAACTAACAAAGAAAATACTTCTAAAACATTTACAGTATGAATGTTAATATTAATCACAACATTTAATAATACATTATTTAAATCAAAGTTGTTATTTAATGGACATGAACTAATAATAGTTGTATTTTTATAAACAGTTGTTTTTAAAGATTAATAAATACTGTAACAGATGTATTGCTCATTGTTAGTTAACATTATTCAATGCATTGACTAACATTAATGGGACCTTATTGTAATGATTTGCCAAAATAAGATGGCTAGAAGGCACATATTTACCCAACTTTCACATATCTGTTATTTCAGCCAGAAAGGAAGTCATTTTTTTTTTTTTTTTTTATATTCTATAACTTTCCCAAGTTCTGAAACTCTCCACCAAACTCTCATGACAATGTGTCTTTCTAGCATAATGCTAGTTTGGAATCCATTCCCTCATTTCTCCATGAGTACATAGTTAAGAAGGGTCTCTCAAGCTAGAGGCGAAATGAAAAATGGCTTCTTGAGACGTCTTGAATATAAACATGAAGCTTTGACCAATATTCTTGAATTTTAGGGCAAGACCATAAGGCATGAAGTAAATATCATTCCTCAAATCTACATTGCCAGTATTCTGCTGAATCTTTCAATTTATTGACATTTCTCTTAAATTTTGTATTGTGGCCATTTTGTCCCTCAGCAAGCTGGAATATGCTAAGAGTTATTTTTGAGGCTCATTCTTTAGCGGTCTGGTGGAAATCGCCCACATACTGTACAGTATCAGCATTGGTTTGATGAGAAGAGGAGGAGGTGAGCGGCGTTAGCTGTTTTATTCTGTGCTAGAGAGAGGCGTCTAGCACTGAGACATGTTTAGCTTATAGCTACCGGGCCTTTTGCTGGGCTTGTCACGATAGGCTTGTTGATTGTGAAGTTTTCGCCTGCTTACATTCACACTGCGCTCATGAACACCACCTCCTTAAGCCTCTGGGAGCTAAGGTTGGTAGGTTATGTCAAAGTGTGTGGGAACTATGTGTGAGATCTGAAGGGGAAGGAAATAGTTTGTCCAACAGTGACTAAACTACACTAGGGCCTGTTCCTACTGAAAACATTATTCCTTTTATTTGAGTAGATAACTATGTTACTAATAGGAAAGTTATAACTAGAAGGGCAGTTCAGCCGATAGGATTCCAGGGTTCAAAGTTTGGGGTCCGTAAGATATATATACTGTTAAGGAAATCAATAATTTTGCTCAGCAAGGATTCACTAAATAGATTATTTATTTTTATTCTTTTTATTTATTTTTTACTTTCTATTCAAATAATTCTGAAGAAAAAATGTAACATGGTCTATACAAAATATTAAGCAACACAATTGTTTTCAACATGATGATAAGAAGAAATACCCTTTTCACATTTCCAGGGTTCTTTGAAGCAGAAGTTGGGTAATTCCATTCTGGTGAATGTAAGCTACAGCAAGTATATTTCTTGCATTTATTTGCTCAAATAGTAAAAAATTCAAAATTATGCTTTTATGACTTTACAAAAGAGGAAAACAATATTGAAAGATTGATCATGGTGGTCTGAAGAGAGCATTTCTTAAATTTAATGCCAAGGTAACATAATACAAAGTATCATGTTATAAATTCGAACAATGAAAATATATAATATCTAAATAAATAAATAAACAGAGTTTGTGGTCATCTTTGTCATATTTTTTGTTTAATGATGCACCAAATGTTCTCTATAGGTGAAAGATCTGGGCTGCAAGCAGGCCAATCCAGCACATGTACTCTTGTACTACAAAGCAATGCTGTTGTAATAGCTGCAGTATGTGGTTTTGCATTGTCCTGCTGAAATACACAAGGCCTTCCCTGAAATAGACTTCGTCTGGAGGGGAGTATAAAGTATGTTGCTCTAAAACCTTTATGTAACTTTCAGCATTCATAGTGCCTTCCAAAACATGCAAGCTACCCATAACATACGCACTTATGCACCCCCATACCATCAGAGATGCTGGCTTTTGAACTGAGCGCTGATGACACGTTGGAAGGTCTCCCTCCTCTTTAGCCCGGAGGACACGGTTTCCAACAAGAATGTCAAATTTCGACTCGTCTGACCATAGAACACTTTTCGGTAACACTTTATTTTGATAGTCCACTTTAGACATTCTACTAACAGTAAGTAACTGTGCAACTACATATCAACTAGCAGTCATTAGAGTATTAATAGACTGTCTGCTTAATATATTCCAACACTTTATTTTGATGGGTCAACAACAAACAACATACTGAGTATGAGAAGCCTTGCAAGTATGTCAACTTATTCTACTAACCCTAAACCTACGCTACTGAGAGTTAGTTGACATGTAGTTACAAAGTTACTTATAGTTAGCTGAATGTCTAAAGTGGACTATCGAAATAAAGTGTAACCCACTTTTCCACTTTGAAAGAGTCCATTTTAAATGAGCCTTGGCCCACAGGACAAGACGGCGCTTCTGGACCATGTTCACATATGGCTTCCTTTTTCCATGATGGAGCTTTAGTTGGCATTTGCAGATGGCACAGCGGATTTTGTTTACGACAGTGGTTTCTGGAAGTATTCCTGGGCCCATTTAGTAATGTCAATGACAGAATAATGTCGATGAGTGATGCAGTGTCGTCTGAGGGCCTGAAGACCACGGGCATCCAACAAAGGTCTTTGGCCTTGTCCCTTACGCACAGAGATTTCTACAGTTTCTCTGAATCTTTTGATGATATTATGCACTGTAGAGGATTAGATTTGCAAAGCCTTTGCAATTAGGCGTTGAGGAATGTTATTTTTAAAGTATTCCACAATCTTTTTACGCACTCTTTCACAGAGCCTCTGCCCATGTTTACTTCTGAGAGACTGCCTCTCTAAGACATCCCTTTTATAGCTAATCATGTTACAGACCCAATGTCAATTAACTTAATTAGTTGCTAGATGTTCTCCCAGCTGAATATTTTCAAAATTTCTTGCTTTTTCAGCCCTTTGTTGAGACCTGTAGCAGGCATGAAATTTGAAATGAGCTCATTTAATGGATAAAAGTGTAAACATTAAACATTTGTTATGTTCTCTGTGTTCTACTGTGAATAAAATGTTGTCTCATGTGATTTGAAAATCTTTTAGTTTTCATTTTATTCAAATTTTAAAAAAACGTCATTTCTGGAACTCGGGTTGTATATATATACAGTGTATGTATGTATGTATGTATATATATATATATATATATATATATATATATATATATACACACACTATATATATGGGTTAAAGGTAGAGTTAGTGGCATTAAAAATATCTATAATGTATGTATATCTATAAAGTACCCTAATATAAAGCATTTTACATATATATGACAATTAAACCCACCTTTTTCCATTATTCATACACTCCATCAAATATCTGGAAACTAACATGGCTTTGACAGAATTCTCAGAACTGAGGTGAAAATGTCAAGATATTGATGTTTTGGTGGTCCGCAATAAATGACGCCACAGCTGTGTTTCTTTTATGAGACTATATGATTTATACACTGATTTTGCTTGGCTGTGATTATATAAATGTATGCATCAGTTCCAGCATGCAAAGTGAAATATGGTATCCTGCTTCCTCTGCTTTGATTCAGTAAAACTATACCAAATTTTGAAGATGTAGAAGACAAAATGTCATCCAATTATCAGGAGAACTCTTATTCAGATCCTCTTGACCTGTCAGCTTCCCTGATCGTTTAAATTACAGCACAACAATAATCACCTTTATTGATTTAGAGAAGTTTGCTCCAAACCCTATTGATGCACTCTTTTTCTGTTTCTTCAGATTTTCCTTTGAAATGTCTTGGGACGTGGTGAGAGGAGTCGAACAACCCAGTCATAATGTATAATGCATGTAATCAAACTACTGCTAAATAATAATCAAACTACACACTCACATCATGCATGAAGATTTCAAGCTTCTTGCTTCATGTCTGTCATATTGACCATCTGTATATTGATTAACAAACATTATCCTATATTCATCAAGTATTCTCCACAGCAGACCATTTTCAATCAGACACAGTTGAACTCTTTAGAGATTTTTTCCCCTAATCAACAAATCAGCCCGTGTTTAGCAGGATTTTTTTTTTTCTTTTCTGAAATTAGATACAAGTTACACAGAGGGGAAAATGTTTGAGATGCAACATCTGCGTGTTCAGTAGGGGGGATTCGCTATGAACGAAATGCATCTGTTGGTACCACAGTTACCTGCCTGCATTGTTTTAGCTGAAGGAATTATACAAATCATTTAAATAATTTGTGTTAAACACAGTTTGCACAGAACAATTCCCGATCTTTTGGGTCAGTTTATGCTAGTTAACAGAGAATACAGCAGACTACTACAATCTGCCATATTTTTTTTTTTAAACTAAATTACTGATTGTGCCCAAAAGTAGCACAAGTGTTTAGTGAATTCACCCTATAATGATTAATCTGTGGAAAACTATAGAAACCCATATCTGACACAGGATTAAAATAAATAAATACATAAAATATAAACAGTAATTGTCACTTCTTAATTCACAATTTAGCTTTATATATATATATTTAACTTTTCTTGTAAATTTGAGTTTAAATCGTACTTTACAATCTTGTATATCTGTTTTCTTTTTCCTGCCACAGATTGGAATAAAAGTAATAGTAAACATTTTATCTTAAAATTCCAATTATGAAAATGGCAATTCTGACTTTATATCTTGCGATTCAGAATTGTGAGGGAAAAAAAAGTCTGAATTGTGAGATGAAGAGGTCCTGAGGTTTTAAAGTCCTGTGACAGAAATGGGATTCCTTTGCAACTTTTAATATTTTGAAAAACTAAAATAACTGTTTTCTATTGGTTCTTTTTGTCTTCTGTCATTAGTTCTAGCAAATGAAGTGCACTGAGACTGTCTCAGTATTGTCATCAGCATCAGCAACACTTTATCAAGCATTAATGTTCTTAATTGATTTTCTTAGGCACTTTATTATGGATGAGCTGGCAAAAAGCACTTATATAGTGTTAGATAGAATCAATTAGCCTTGTTTTCAGCAAATAAAACCATTCTGAGCTCAAAAGTACCAGAGAGTAATTTAAAATAATGGAATGGCCAGTGCTGAATTAGTTTGTGTACTTATGTACTTAAAAAGTTATATTTAATTAGAATTGACTATAGAGGAGTTCATGCGTTCACTTGAAACTTGCATGTTGCTATCCAATGACATTTTCTTACTTTCTTGACTAGCGGTTGTTTATTTATCAAGGGTATTTTAAAGGCCTTTTAGTATTTTCTTAAATGCTTTACTTCTGTACTTATCAAAGAAACTGTCAGCATCTGTTTTAGGTTTGCTTTTTATTTAGTTTCAGTTGTGTGGGAAATACTTTGGCTTTACCTTTGACCTCAGAAAAAGTGATGACCGTTTGTTTTGTCCTAAAATGGAACTTAGACATTCCACTGGGCATTTTAAATGTACGTTTTTGACTAGTATCACATTTCCCTGTTATAGAAACCTACTTACCCATAGGAAGTACAGTTTTTATGAAAGTGCCTAATCTCAAACAAAGATTTTATTTGTTGATGACTAAGTAAAAAAAAAAAAAAAAAGTTAAAATGTTTAAGTGATTGCAATCACTGCTTATAAACTTGCACTAGACTTCATGCTTTTATAGTAGATCATAATTTATCTACTATACAAATGCCCTACAGATGGCATTGCTTTTAACACACCTGGGGTCTTCTGTATGATTTTATCAATAATTACAACCATGTGTTTTATGTCAAATCTAATTTGCATATTGCGTGTGCGTCTGGCATGAAATAAAATTGTTATGGACATTGCAAAATAACCGCATTTTCCCAATCATGTCGTAAAAGCTTTTACAGGAGAAGAAGTCTAGTCCTGGCTGAAAAAAGTGCAAGTGGTACGAATTCAGTGTGTCTTTCTGAAATCGAATCAGAGGTATTTGATGAATATGGTTGTCTACGGACTTCATTATTCAGTCCATTATCACATCAAATAGATAATAAAAGTCATTGTGCTTCAAACAGCAACTTTGTGTTTAATGTTTTTGGCACATCAAGTGATGATCGTGATTAGGCTAATTATTCCAGCACAGGAATATATATATAATGTCATGATGTAACAGCCATTAAATTAGAGTTTTGACTATCCAAATGAATGAAGAACGAAATGTTCACAGTCTATCTTTGAATAACAATGTGCACTTCATATACGGTAATCTGTCTTTTGCACATCAATCCCCACATGCTTTATACTTTTGTCTGAAAATGTGAGGATGAAAATGACTTGGAAATGAGCACCAGACATTAATTCCTGTCAGTAAAATAGCCTTATAGAGTTAAAATTAAAATTTGTTTTATAATAGTATGGTTTGGAAGTTAAGAGCATTTAATGAAGTAGACAAGGTCTTATCTGTTCATTCACTGGACAGCACATGGAGGCCCACTCAGTTGTATGAACAATATATCTTCACTGACAAGCTTCTCATTACATTTCCAACCAATGGTTCATGCAAACTAATTTCAATATTTGAGTGTTAGGACCTTCAGATAAGATAGCCTTGCGGTTTGCACGTTATGCAGATTATATGGCATAATATATTAGAGCTCGGCTGAATCACGGCCACGAGAAGCAACTGATGAATCAGTAATTCTATTGTGCAACAAAATGTACTCGGTTACTTGCGTAACCTCGGTTCCCTGAGATACGGGAATGAGTACTGCGTCGCTAGACGCTAATAGGGAAAACTCCTTTTTCTCCGAGGACTGAAGACTTTTTCAATCATGCAGTGTAACTGCACGGCCGTTGGTTCCTGCAGTGTATTTAAGTGCGGTGAAGCCTGCCAGAGCCGGCCAGAATGGGCGGGGCCATCTGGCTATATAAGCTGGCATTTTGCCATAGGATTTCAGGTAAATTTGACTGAAGCGACAACACTGAGTCGAGCAGCGTCATGGCATGGCAAAGTACGCAGTAGGTTACGAGGTTACGTAAGTAACCGAGTACGTTCCCTTTTGATAATTCAATCGTACTGCGTCGCTAGATGCTTATTGGGAACCAATTCAATCCCGCCGTGCCATGTAAGAGGAACGACTGATATAAACTGGTCTTGAGCGACAAGGACTCAGAGGGACCAATTATATGCAGGGTGCAAGAGGGATGAACTCATAGAGATCAGCCCGGCTTTGGATAATCATTCCAAGGGTGTAATGTACAGCCTCAGCACTATTATTAGGGCCAAGAGCGTGCCTTGTGACCGGAGACCCCTTGGTGCAGCCATCAAAGCATACGAAGAGTTGTTCCGACTGAAAGGGCCGGAACGCTCAATGTAAATTCTCAGTGCCCTGACTGGGCAGAGAAGGCTAAACTCCTGGTCCTCCTCAGAAGGAGGGAGTGCAGAGAGAGAGTAATAACCTGAGCTCAAAAACAGGGTATAGAGCACCTCAGGGACATACCCTTGTCTTGGCTTTTGGACGACCTTGGAGTCGTTTGGCCCAAACTCAAGACTTAACCGATGCTAGTGCTAGATGCAGCGCGGTTTTCAATGAAAGCGCCTTTAAGGTTGCAGACTGAAGTGGCTCAAAGGGGGATCCCTTGAGGGCTCTCAGGACCATGGGCAGATCCCATGTAGGGACCGTGAAAGGTCGAGGCGGATGCAGCCTCCTGGATCCTCTCAGGAAACGAACAACTAGGTTGATTCGGCCCACCGCCCATCCGGCAGCTCCTGCAAGTAGTACAATATCACCGATATGTCACATGATACAGGGTCCTCGCCACGGGTTGTACACCAGGCGGAAAAGACCAACCACTTAAGGGCGTAGAGGCGTCTCGTGGATAAAGCTCTAGCCTGTGAGATTGTATTTAGGGCATTCTCGGGGAGATCAACCGATTCCTGTCGAGAGCCCACACATTTAGAGCCCACAGTTCGGGCTGAGATCCCACCTCAGGGGAACGGGCCATGGGGCTGCAATAAGCAGCTGAGACAGCTCTGAGATCCAGTGATGGTTTTTCCAGAGCGGGGCCACTAATAGCACTCTGTGTCTGTGTTCCCTGGCTCGCATGATTACCTGGGGGATCAGAGTGATCGGGGGGAAAGCGTATAAGAGGAGGTTGGACCATCTTTGGGCCATCTCTGCCTTGCCAAAGATCTCCCAGATTTTCGGAACCGTTTTTCTGAAACGGTTTCTCCCAGATCACGCCAGGCACATGTGCTGCCCTCAATGAATACAGGTCGAGAATTGCCCACTTCAAGAGGTGCCTTACAATCTCGAAAAGGCGTTTCGAGGTGAACCCGCCTTGGCGATTTATATAGGCCCCCACCGTCATGCTGTCTGAGCGGACTAGCACGTGGTCTCCCTTCAGGTCCGGCAGGAAGGTTTGAAGCGCTCGACATACTGCAATCATTTTGAGGCAGTTGATGTGTAGCTGACCTTCTGCTATCGACCAGGAGCCGAAGGTCGGATTGCCCTTGCACAGAGCTCCCCAACCTGTGTTGGAAGCATCTGTCGAAACGACCTTCCTTCTGTAGACCATACCCATCATCACGCCTTGTCTGACCATTGTGGGTTCTTCCAGGGGACCAGGGCTGCAACGCAGGCTTGGCTCACCCTGACGCCGATGCGTCCATGATGCCATGTGTGGGGTGGAATCAAAGGTTTCAACCAGTACTGAAGGGGTCTCATCCGGAGAAGGCCCAACTGAAGTACTGGAGTAGCAGAGGCCATGAGGCCCAGCATCTTTTGAAACGCTGAGAGGGTATAAGGCTCCGACTTTGAATGATGCCGTGAGCTGTTATATAGCCAACGGTCTTGCGCGACTGCTGCCCTCATGTGGAATGAGTTGAAAACTGCTTCCAGGAACGAAGTTCATTGACAGTGAGCTCTTGGAAAAGTTGATTCTGAATCCCAGGCGCTCCAAGTGGCTGAGGAGGAGGGACCTGTGGGCTTACAGCTCTGCCTCTGACTGTGCCAGAATGAGCCAGTCATCGAGGTAATTCAGGATTCGGACTCCCATCTGTCTTAGAGGTCCATGCAAGTCAATGCACTTCGTAAAAGTGCGGGGAGCCAGGGATAGCCCAAAGGGCAGGACTGTGTATTGATAAGCCACTCCTTCGAAGGCAAATCTCAAGAATCGTCTGTGATGGGGGGCTATCTGGATATGAAAGTAAGCGGATCCAGCGAAAAGAACCAGTCCCCTGGGCGAATTTGCGAGAGGATCTGCTTCAGGGTAGTCATTCTGAATGGGCGTTTCATGAGGGCACAGTTCAGTAGTCTTACATCGAAGGATGGGCCAAAGGCCGCCATCCTTCTTGGGGACGAAGAAGTAACGGCTGTAGAAGCCTGACTCGCTCTGAGCTGGTGGAACTGTCTCTATATCTCCTTTTTCCAGCAGATTCATTGCCTCGGCTCGCAGAACGTGAGCGTTCTTGCCCTGCACTGAGGTGGAGACCATGCCGCTGAACCGCAGGGGTCTTTGAACGAACTGAAGTGAATATCCTCACTTTATAATCCCCAGGACTCAATGAGACACTCCGGGGATGGCCTGCCAGCCCTCGGCCCGTGTGACAAGGGGTTGGATTAGTTTGGGTGTAGAGCCGCCATGTTTGGGTAACACTTTATTTTGATGGTCCCTTTTGAACATTCTGCTGACACTAAGTAATGTTGCAACTACATGTCAACAAACTCTCATAAGAGTATTAGTAGACTGCCTGCTTCATATCTACTAACTCCTTATTGTGTTGGTCTCCCAACAGATATTCTACTGACTATAAGTATCTTTGCAAGAAAGTGTCAACTTAATCAAACCCTAACCCTACCAGTCAACTGATACACTACTAACACTCTAATGAGAGTTAGTAGAAATGTAGGTGCAACATTACTTATAGTCAATAGAATGTGTTAAAGGGACCATCAAAATAAAATGAAACCGAAATTTGCTCTCTTTTTGAAAATGTTTGTTTTTTATTTTTCTTGCTATAACAGTGAATGTGCGAGACGGCGCTTTGAGAACTGGCCTGTGACTCACAACAGTTTTTTGGACAAACATACTGCCGCAGGCACCCAGGACCAAACGGGGTGCTTGAGGGCACAATAGAGGGCATTTTGGGGGTGGTCCAGCACTGGCGAGACTTTGCCCCTTCCTCTTCCGTTCCAGCAGATTAGGAAGACACCAGGGGCGCAGGATCCAAGGTCAGCTTGGGCCGGGGTCCTTGGCGCTTGGGAAGCGGGTAGCGTCTGGCCGAGCGTGAGTGCTGTCGAGGCTCAGGCTTCTGTGCAACCAACAGAAGTGCAGTTACACTGTGTGATTGAAAAAGGATAAAAAGGAGTTTTCCCCATTAGCATCTAGTGACGCAGTACGGGTGAAGTATCGAAAGGGAACTGTGTATATGATTGTGCATGTAATTACACATTCATTAAGCATTTTCCCCCTCCAATAGTAAGCATATTTTGCTGAATAATTTGTATAAGTTGAAAGGTCAAATCTGCTGAAAATCTGTATTGAAATCCAGAGAAATAGCAATGTTTGATTTGTGAGCTTTTTAAAGTCAGATCTTTTGTTCATTGTTCATTGATCCAGTTGTAGTACAGCTCACTAGAGGGGAAGACAATCGATCTTCAGATTGTTCCTGACATAAAACCTGTTGTTTGAGTTGATAATACTTAAACATAGCTTGTAAGTCTTAAAAGTAAAGGTTCTTTATTGATGGTTCCATGAAGAACCCTTTAACATCCATATGGGCTTTCACACAGGAGCAACATTTTCATATACAGTAGTTCCTCACTATTGGTGGAAGTAGCGTGTTCACACTGGAGGAACTGGGAATGATTTTAGCGAGATGAACATCTTTTGGGGGACTAAATTATAGCTTCTTCAAAGTAGGATCTAACTCAGCCCAAAAGGAACTACTGATGTAAGTGTACTTTGGTTGGCCAAACACATACTGTACTAACACCACAACACTCTAGTTTTAAAAAGCCATGTAAACACACATATACTTACTACATGAACTAACTCCATGAACATGGAAAACAACAATAGATTGACCGACGTCGAAGTACAGGCACTTCTCTGTCCCCATCCTCCAGTTGCTGACATTGTTAAATGGTGTGCTTAAATGACACTGACTTACAGTAGGTCATTTCAGAGTTACTGGTGGTGCAGCAAAATTGCCCTATAGGGGAAAATGTAGTACTCCGGTGGACTGTCCTGGTGGCTAGTTCCTTTCACGTAATAGTTCTTTGAGGAATGCAAATTGGTTCTATTGCATCACTGAGAAAATCCCATTTTAGAACCTTAATTTTTAAGAGTGTAAGGACCATTTCTATACTATTATGGTATTTTTGCATCTAAAAAGGAAGTCATTTGGGTATGGAATGACAAGCGTGTAAGTAAACAATGACAGAATTTTCATTTTTGAGATTAAAATTATGCACTCCTCAAGAAAAATGTTACATCTGGAAAACCTCATACCCTTTTTGGAATGTAATGTAGATGTGAGTCCCCCATCAGTTCCATGTTTCAGGTTTTTATTTACACTGTGATGATGTACTTTCCAAATAACATATTACCCTCAAATATATCAGAAACCTTAAAAATAACACCCTTCTCGTGACTGAAATTTTTACAGCAGTTTACCTCTCCGTAGTCATCTTAACTTTTTAATCTGTTATTAGCTGAAGTAAACTTGCTGCCCAGTCATAGAAGGTATTGCAGAACAGAAGGAAGACTGCAGTGCTATTTGTTGCTGAGACATCAACTCTGTAATATATCTCTCCAATATACAGCAGCAAATAAGTTTAATATTTAGTGCAGTGAATCCAGAGCTACAGTAGACCTTGAACGAAACAGCCATTTTACTCCAGACAAAATAGAAACCAAAGAACCACTACACTACCAATCATACTTCAATAAATGATTCAGGGCATCACTAAGATATAGCTCTGGAAATGAACCCTTTTTGGGGGTGGGGGGGGGGGTGTAATGGGGCTGCTTCTTCGCCCATCCACATTTTAAAATGAGAATCATTTGCTGTGGCATGTTCATGTTGTTAGGTATTTTCATTATTTTCCTAACAAGAAGCATTGCTTTCCCATCCACATGTACAAGGAAATGAAAATGATGTTGATCACCTGAGTGCCATTTCCATGCCTAGTTTGAATAATCAACAGCATATTCAGGTTTCATATGCAATCGATGTTAAATGAACAACAGTACTGAAAATGACAATGGTCCCATTAGCATAATTATGTAATGACACGTCTTACATTTAACCGTTGTCTCACTATGATTTTTTTTTTTTTTAGTGCCAGTAATATGCAATAGTAATTGCAGAGTGCTATCAGTGATCATTTTCATTTTATTACTTTTTTTGGGCCACAATTTCAAAACCCTTAATCGTATGGTTATTAAATTGACTGGTTGATTGATTGATTTTTATTAATAACAGCTGTATTCAGTATGACATTCAGTAAATGGAAAAAGATAGAATCAATCACCACAGGTATCATGCTATTAGAGGTCATTATCATTTAATGATTTTTTTTTTTTTTTTTTTTTTTTTTTTGTAATTTCCTTTGATCATATTGAGTTACTGATTATTCCAAAAAAAACAAAAAAAAAAAACAGTTATATTCAGTATGGTATACAGGCTATCCAGGTTGGCTGGGCTGTGCTTATATACATAAATATATTAAATGCAATATTATTGATGCTGGTATTGTATTGCAAAACTTATATTTGAAAATTGTTTATCTAGAATATTTATATTTACAGTGGAGGAAAAATTATTTGATCCCCTGCTGATTTTGTATGTTTGCCCACTGACAAAGAAATGATCAGTATCATAATTTTAATGGAAGGTTTTTTTGAACATTGATAGACAGAATAACAACAACAAAAAATCCAGAAAAATGCATTTCAAAAAAAGTTATAAATTGATTTGCATTTTAAAGAGTAAAATAAGTATTTGAACCCTTCACACCCTTATTGGCAATCACAGAGGTCAGACGTTTCTTGTAGTTGGCCATCAGGTTTGCACACATCTCAGGGGGGATTTTGTCCCACTCCTCTTTGCCAGATCCTCTCAAAGTCATTAAGGTTTCGAGGCTGACGTTTAGCAACTCGAACCTTCAGCTCCCTCCACAGATTTTCTATGGGATTAAAGTCTGGAGACTGGCTAGGCCACTCCAGGACCTTAATGTGCTTTTTCTTGAGCCACCCCTTTGTTGCCTTGGCTGTGTGTTTTGGGTCATTGTCATGCTGGAATACCCAACCACGACCCATTTTCAATGCCCTGGCGCTGACGGTACATGGCCCCGTCCATCATCCCTTTGATGCAGTGCAGTTGTCCTGTCCCCTTAGCAGAAAAAAACATCCCCAAAGCGTAATGTTTCCACCTCCATGTTTGACGGTGGGGGTGGTGTTCTTGGGGTCATAGGCAGCATTCCTCCTCCTCCAAACACGGCGAGTTGAGTTGATGCCAAAGAGCTCGATTTTGGTCTCATCTGACCACAACACTTTCACCCAGTTCTCCTCTGAATCATTGGCAAACTTCAGACGGGCCTGTACATGTGCTTTCTTGAGCAGGGGGACCTTGCGGGCGCTGCAGGATTTCAGTCATTCACGGCGTAGTGTGTTACCAACTGTTTTCTTGGTGACTATCGTCCCAGCTGCCTTGAGATCATTTACAAGATCCTCCCGTGTAGTTCTGGGCTAATTCCTCACTGTTCTCGTGATCATTGAAACTCCACGAGGTGAGATCTTGCATGGAGCCCCAGACCGAGGGTGACTGACAGTTATTTTGTGTTTCTTCCATTTGTGAATAATCGCACCAACTGTTGTCACTTTCTTACCAAACTGCTTGCCGATGGTCTTGTAGCCCATTTCATCCTTGTGTAGGTCTACAATCTTGTCCCTGACATCCTTGGACAGCTCTTTGGTCTTGGCAATTGGTGGAGAGTTTGGAATGTGATTGATTGATTGCTTTTATACAGGTAACAAGCTGAGATCTCAGCTCGTTACCTGTATAAAAGACACCTGGGAGCCAGAAATATTGCTGATTGCTGGGGATCAACTACTTATTTCACTCATTAAAATCCAAATCAATTTATAACTTTTTTTAAATGCGTTTTTCTGGATTTTTTTTGTTGTTATTCTGTCTCTCTCTGTTCAAATAAACCTACCATTAAAATCATAGACTGATCATTTCTTTGTCAGTGGGCAAACATACAAAATCTGCAGGGGATCAAATAATATTTTTCCACACTTTGGTAGTTTGCACTGTTTAAATGCTCAACTCTATGCAGTCTATGAAATTCTTTTCACAAACAATGCACTTCTCTCATAAGTAGTCCTTCTGGTCCATCTGGTTTGCGTCCAATATTTTTCAAATTACAAAGGAAGAAAGGTGGCACTTGATAAATATACTGGATTATTTTTGTCAGACTGGAGCGGCAGCCAGTGGTATTTTTTTCAATTCATATCATTTTGGACCAAGGCCACAATGCTGTTTCTCCAATCACGTACTTCCTCTGTGTAATGAGGTGTGAAGAGACTAAATATTTGGTGGTCCCACAATGTGCTTTTCAGATCAGAAGATTTCAAATAATATTAATGTAATCAACACTAGATATTCCTGTCTGTTATTAAGTTATGGCTGGTACTCCTTGAATAACCTAGAGGGATATTAATTTTTTTGCATAATCTGCTCCTCGATTCCACACTAATATTACTTTAGTGAAGTAGATTTATATAACCACTTCACGAGGGCTGGCAGAACTTTTAAGAGTGACTAGTACATAGTCATATAAGATGTTTTGATGTTATATATAGGCCTACTCCTTGACATCTGCTATTGAGATGAATGGGAATGCTAATGGATAGTGTCTCCTGATATTATACACCTTATTTTCATTGAAGAGGCTCGACAAGTATAGGCTGAAATGAAATCAATTTCAATTAAATGTGTTAAATAATATACTTAAAGCAAAACATGCAACAAACTTTTTGTCCAGCTCTTATTTTCGACTTCAACTTTTCATGAGAGCTTATTTCCATTGAAAACCTCAATATAACAGATGCTGCAGTTAAGCGAAAGATCCATTTTTTAAAAAACTGAGTGAGAGATTTAACCAATCAGAGATTTAGACTTTTATTAGACTTGTTTGTTCACCAAAGTCTGAGCAATCCTGTCTGACATCTTGTCACAAACATTTTCCTTTGACAAAGAAATATATGCTTGACATTATGATTAGAGTAATTGCCTAAATACAGTTTAAAACAAATGGGTTGATCAAAAAGATGATTGACAAGTTGATTTTTAAGGCTTTTTTCTGTCATATTTAGTCAAGCTTCAGATAAGACCAGACCATTTCACTCTTATGATGTGGAAGGACTCACATTGCTGAACATGTGAAAATTGTATGCGCTCCACACACATCATGTGGGTGCTTTATCTATTGTTGTCTATGGAGAAGCAATTACAGTGATTTACTACAGACACTGATTAAGCCTAATTGAGCATTATGACACGCTATCAGGGGAGTGTTAATGAGTGGTTGTCGTCATGGCATAATGGGAAATCAACCATTGAGCTCTTGTGACTGGTGCAGTGAATGAACATGCAGCATTGATTTGACTCCAGTGTTAAAATGTTCAAACTGGGATTTTTTAATTGTATATATTTAAAATATGTATATATTTCTATGTGTATCTATGTATTTAAGTACTTTTATTTATTTAATTATTTATTTTAAGTTTTAAAAGTAATTCATTTTTACATTTTAATGTGTATTTTATATTTAGCTATGTAAATTTACCACCTAAGACTGGTTTATTTGGCATGAATTCCATTCTGGTCCACTGCTGGTTTAGTTGATAATGCTGTTGGTTTGTTAGCCTCGTTGATTTTCAATAACGCTATTGTTGCACCATACGTGCAATGCATGGTACATTACGTAACTTTTATATGTCGCTTTTGGTTCATTTCTAAAATCAGTGTTTTTTGACATAGAAGTTTCACATTAACCTTTAATTCGGTTTTCTGTAAATGTTATTCCAAAAATAATCCTGCTAGGTTCCTACTCAAACATTTTGTACTGAAATAGGAGCTTTGATTAATGATGCATGAGTTTCAAGCAGTACAGCACCCTTCACTGGACCATCATAGGAGAAATCTAATATTGAACACATGGTAACAAACTTAAAGTATTGGGCAGTAAACAGTGACTCTGCCTCCAGCACCTCCATATTTGTAAGGAACTGTCAAAACGCACATCAATTATTGATTCATATGTTACTTTTTGACATGACCTTTTTTTTTTGCTGCAACTAAAGAAAAGGTTTGTTTGGTAATTCATCATCCTTCTTTATGATTTATTTCTTGCAAATGCATCCTGCTTGTTATGGTCTGTGAGTGGTGAACAGAAGATGTTATTTTGGCAACCGTGTCTAACTATGCATAACTGTTTCATTTGTTAGGAGTCCTGTCAATGAGCCATAGAAGATCAACATATGCGTCTTGTGAATTTACAGACATAACACCAGTAGTTAGTAGCAACAGTGTTGATTCAGATGTTTTAACGCTTCTCATAATTTATTCATGCCCTATGACTCATGTCTCAAAAAATAAATCTACCAATTTAAATATGATGATTGTGTTTCATCTTTGATCGAGCTGTAGATGGATGACTGTTCTCTGTCCACATACAAAGTTTGGAGTGTTCATGCTTTCGGCCGCTGAGAGCACCCTGAAGCACAATGTTGTTGCTGGATGAGTCAGGTCAGCAGTACGTCAGCTCTTTAAAATGAACTGCAGGTAGTGAGGGCTGCACGAACATCACGTACACCTGCTCAGATCAATACCCATGAACTTCTGCAGACCTGCACATTCAGGGTCAATGATGTGTTTGCCTGCATCTAAAAATACATTTGAAATGCCATTTATATAAAAATAGCCTCTTCTAAGATGCTTACAAATGCTCAATTGAAATTAGTTTTGATTTTGAAATTAATTTGATTTATGGAGCTTAAACTCAAAGATGTCTAGGTCTTATAACTATAATTAAAAACTTGAGAATTAAAAAAAATGACAATTTTTTTGGCATATAATTTATTGTTAACACTTTGTTATAGGGACCTATTCTCAATATTAATTAGTTGCTTATTAGCATGCCTTTTAATGGCATATTGGTTGTTTATTAGTACTTAGAAAGCACTTATTCTGCATGTCCATATTCTACATCCCTAATCCAATACTTAACAACTACTGTACTAACTATTAATAAGCAGCAAATTAGTAGTTTATTGATGCAACAGTCATAGTAAATGGCTTATTAATAAAGAGAATTGGACCATAAAATGCAGTGTGACCCATAATAATATGATATTACTAAAGATGTAACTGCCAAACAAAGTCAATCTGACTCCCTAATTTACATTCAGTATATATATATTTATTTTATTTTTTTTTATTTTTTAAGTACTTTTTACTTGGTTATGTTAAAGTTTAATTAAAAATAATGTTTTTTTTTTTTTTTTTTTTCAAAAATGAATTTAAAAAATACAATTCTTAGAACTTGACATTCTTAAAGCCTTCTCCTTTTTATGATGTGATGCTTAGACTTAAAAATTTGTCATTGACCCTTGGTTATGCATTCACCCACAAAAACAACATTTCAATCTCAAAGTTCTTTAGTCAGGAATCCATACAGTTTAATAAAAAACATAGACACAAAGAAGCCAAAAGGCTCAAAATGCTCCAGTATAATTGAATCTTGTTTGAAATGTTTTTTCTCAGTGGTTGCCACTTATGCATGGAAAAACAAGATGCTCTTCAATCCTTGTAAAGTGTATCTACTAAAATGCATTTTAAACATGTAATTAGCTTTCCGCACATCCCAAGCTTCTCCATATGAGAGCTTTCCGCACTAATTTATCCTCAAAGTCTCTAAGGTTTCAGTACACTGGCAATTCAGTCGTTGGTTGTGACCTGTTGTCTTCTCTCCAGGTGTGACTTTATTGGGCTCTATAATTGGTTTGTCCATTCTCCTCACTGCATCGTCGGATCTATGCTGATCTCATTCAGCAATTTCATTATTCCTAAATTGGCCTCTCAAAGATTATCCTCAGCTCATCGTCTGCTCTTCACATAGCTCCTCCATTCACCTCAGCTGAGCCATCCACACACATCAATTCAGTCTTAAATCTGCTCTTTTCATCTCTTCGGTCGCCAAGACCAGTGATGGGTGGACTGTGTTGTAGAATAATTGCATGCTGGTACCGGTCCAAAGCACACATACCTTTTCAGCTTATAAGGATTGGACTGAATTTTCCCTCCTTGTTCGTGACCCTGTAGTGGATGATTGGAAGGCAGTGAACTCCTCTAGAATAACAGCAGCAATCAGGAAGCCCCTGTTAACCCTTGCCCCGGCCGCTTTGCTCTGAGCAGAAACCCGCGTGATGGATGATGGCCTACCTGCTTTTGAAGTGACATGTGAGGGGAGATCCGAAATATCTAAAAAAAAAAGTTTTGATTGTTTCAAGCTGCATATTAAATGGATGCCAAATAATACGAAAACGAAAGGCAAAATGCCACATACAACATCCATTATTAAAGTAAAATAAATTAAGAAATATTTTTAGAAAGTAGAACTGCTTAAAAGACGAATTTTCAAATAGCTGATATTCTCTGTCTTTTGTTACATACTTTTTTTCACTTTTGAATTTAAGTTGTACTTTTTGTCCCCATAATGCACTTTGAATTCCCCAGTCAACCAGAGAGCAAAAGAAGAAAGGCCTCCCTCAAGGCGAGTCTGTTTAAACTCTGTACGCAGACAAAACTACAGCTATCAATCTTTATAACACGCCGTCATGCCATCATGCCATCATTATTATGGTATGTAACATTCCTGGTGATTAATGATTGAACGATTACAAGCACTAATGATTAGCGCTTTAATTATTGCTGTGAAATTGTGCCTGCTGATGAGGATTTGATGAAGCCGCTCATGTTCATACAGACAATAGTGTTTTCAGTGTTGGTAAACTTTGCCACATTTTTGTTCCTCATGCATTTGGTTATATGAGCAAACTCACAAAGTCATGATCCAAATATTTGGGGTCTCATTTATAAAATGCACGTATGACTGGATTCATCTCATGGTGAAAGATAATCAGTATTTATAAAGGCAAAAACTGACATGAAATGTTCTTATGCATAATAAATGCGTAGATCTATTAGTCAATATTTGAAGTGGATCAAAAAAGTTCATCAAAGTTGTCCTAAGACAAGAACGCATTTTGGTTTTAGGTTTTAGGACAACTTTGATTAAAGGTTTTGATCCACGTCAAGTGTTGACTAGTGTACCTTTTTAATTATTTTAATGATTTAGCCCAGTTAATTAAAGGCTTTTTATTGTTACTACGAGTGCCTTGAGGTAATTAATCTTTTCAATTAATAAACTATGTTGGATTTTTTAAAAGATAAACAATCACAACATGCATTAATCACAATATGCATTCATAATGTATATTATAATAACTGTATGTTTGACCGAGCAACTGTTTTGTGGTTTGCGTCACTAATGCATTAATTGTATATGTTCCTTTGGGAAAAATACATATAAAAATATTAAAATAATAATAGTAGCAGTAGTAGTAGTAGTAGTAATAATAACAACAATAATAATAATATTTTGCATGTGCATTTTATACAGTAAATCATTAATTTAAACATTTTGGAAATATTTGTAGATTTCAAATTTAGAATTATTCTATGCACATCTTTGAAGACATTTTAGCCCAGGTTCCTCCAGTGGTATCTCTGTAATGTGCTTTGGATAAAAAGTTGCCTGTTAATGGCAAAATAAATAAGTTGGTGTCTATATCTTTTTTTCTCCTGTTGTTGTGGCATCCCAGTTGATTGCATGATTTTGTCCACTATATACTTTTCATCTAATTTCTGATTGGCCCAGTGTGAAAACAATAATTGAGTCCTGCACCAGAAGGGCTTCTATCAGTGCTGCATCTCATCAAGAAAATGGTAATTTCTTAAAAAGAATATAATAATAATAACCTTGAAGTTTTTATGCGCTTCTGAAGGTTTGTGGAAATGCTGTTGGCTTGCAGATTAATTATAGAATTTGTAGCTGCCGGCTAAAATTATCAAGGAAAAACTTACAGAGTGAAAAGAACAACATATGAAATCAGTGCCAAATGATTCCAGGTTCTATTTTGGGGTAAATTATCGCACGTCAAGTCAAGTCAAGTCAAGTCAAGTCAAGTCACCTTTATTTATATAGCGCTTTTAACAATACAGATTGTGTCAAAGCACTTAACAGTATCAAATTTGAGGATAGAGTGTCAGTAATGTATAATGATAAGATTAAACACTCAATTTTCAGTTAAAGGCATTTCATTATTGAATTTAGAGATGTCATTATCTAGCTGAATGGAAAGAGAGGTTTACAACATACATTCAGTTTGAGTAGATGTATGTACTTTTATACTTTTTAAGGAGTGACTGAATTATAAAGGCTTGTGTGTTGGGTAATTTATAGATCTGATGTTTTTTTTTATGCAAGTGATTTATGGTAGAATAATTACAGGCACTGTTCCTCTGCAGACACAAAGTGTCTTTCACAGGAACGCAGTGGTTTTTGGATTTAACAGCTTCCAATGATGAGCTTTAATTTGTAGTCGCTAGGTTATATCACCCAAGATAAGGATTGCTATGTAATGTTTACAAGATTAGAATCCTCACATCTTCCTCCTCTTGTATCTTTTCTGTTCTATTTCTATCACCATTTCCTCTCTTGTTGCACCATTTCCATTCAGTTTTTTATTTTTCCTTTTCTCTTACCCATTTCTTTTGCATGTTCCTTTTCATTTTCTTTCGCACCATTTCCAATCTGTCTTTTCATTTCCTCTTACACTCTTTCCCATTCTGTATTCCCTTCCCTTCCCTTCCCTTCCACTCCACCATTTCTAATCTGTCCTTCCCTTCCCTTCCGTTCCCTTCCACCATTTCCAATCTGTCTTTTCCTTTCCTTCCCTTCCCTTCCACTCCACTCCACTCCACTCCACCATTTCCAATCTGTCTTTTCCTTTCCTTCCCTTCCCTTCCACTCCACTCCACTCCACTCCACCATTTCCAATCTGTCTTTCCCTTCCCTTCCCTTCCCTTCCCTTCCCTTCCCTTCCCTTCCCTGCCCTGCCCTTCCCTTCCCTTCCCTTCCCTTCCCTTCCCTTCCCTTCCCTTCCCTTCCCTTCCCTTCCCTTCCCTTCCCTTCCCTTCCCTTCCCTTCCCTTCCCTTCCCTTCCCTTCCCTTCCCTTCCCTTCCCTTCCCTTCCCTTCCCTTCCCTTCCCTTCCCTTCCCTTCCCTTCCCTTCCCTTCCCTTCCCTTCCCTTCCCTTCCCTTCCCTTCCCTTCCCTTCCCTTCCCTTCCCTTCCCTTCCCTTCCCTTCCCTTCCACTCCACTCCACCATTTCCAATCTGTATTTTCCTTTCCTCTTACTCCCTTTCCCATTCTGTATTCCCTTCTCTTCCCCTCACACATCCTTTTCTTTTCACAAACATGTTCAAAAGCATTTTACACAATATTTTGGTTTTCTTCTGAGAATCAAAGACTGCTAATGCATGATGGCAGTCATTTCCATGTGTATGTCAGCGTGTATCAAATCGAGAGGCAGCTTTCAAACATTGGTGTGAAGACAGCAGAAATCAAACGTGCCGCAGGAGTAGTTAAAAGAGTTTGTTTGATCATCTTGAAGTGGTGAAACATCCTGTTTATTCCTCTTTGAGGAATAAGAGTGGTGACATGATATTCTTGGGTCTTGATTGCTCTTTACCATCCCATTATGGCATGCCGTCATCACTGCCTTTCATTACTCAAGATCTTTTTAGAGGGATTTATCTTCTTTTACTGCAGGAAGGTACATATAACAGTTTTTTTACAGGAAGGTACGCATGATAATACGCATGAAAATCATGTCCGTACACTTAATTGGTGTAGTACATGTTTGGGCAAAGATGAAACAAAATGTTCCTTTCAAAATGGATTTATACAGACGCAATGTCTTTAATGCCATTTCAGCTTCTGTGCCATTAATTTAAACGGATACAAGAAAGAATCAGTCACAGACCCCAGCTGTGCCAAGCAACCTCTGGAAAAATTTTGAAAAAAAAAAACTGCATGGCAGATGGATAAAAGTACAGGGTACATTTGTGCCGTATACTATACCAATATGATGTTGTTTGTAATTTATAATTACAATCACCCATTCACATTTCTAAATTTGGTCAGTCTAACAAGGCCTTAATGTATACACATTTTAATAATGAATCATGTACCTCTTGAGAGTGTTTTGACAGTCTGTGCATTTGCATAGTTACATATTAACATGCATGACTTGTAGTTATACACTGATAGCCTGAACCACTCATCTGTGCTCTGAAGAGATTCTTTCATTTGATCTCAGGTCTCAAGAAGTATTGATTTCCTTGACGGATTTCTGCATGTTTTATTCCACATGGACAATTTCGTCCATTTGAATTCAAGATGGAGTAGTTCTTGTTATTCTGTGTGTATGGTTTATTTGAATATATGAAATATTTCCATTTCACTCCCCTAAGTACAAGTTTTACTAATGAGGAAAAGCTGCTGAACACATTTGCATAATATCCATTTTGTTCCGGGTTTCGTAATCACAGCTTTTATGTTTCAAAGTCTGTGTTCAACAATTAAATAGTCCATGCTTCCTTAGGGGTATGTGGTGTGTTATCATTTTATTCGGTTGTGTTTGATAACTTTATTTTATCATAGTTTTTTTTTTTTAGTGAGCAATTCAATAGTTCCATTTATCCACACTAAAATGCTTTGCAAAGACATTTAGTTGTCATAATACTTTCTTATTTCAAACTTTGCAGAGCTCAAACTCTCTCCTTCTCCCATATTCACTCATGTGTCAGAGATAACGTAGAGTCAGCTGGTCATTATCATAAAATAAACTTTGACATGGAGTACTGGGGTCTTATATTACCCTTATGGGGTTTATTTTATGATAATGACTGGCTCAATGTACATTATCCTATTCATTATCCACATTATCCTGAATCCTCACCAAATAAATAAATATGTGACCATTAAATTATAATTTGAATTGAAATTATATTCAAATTGCACCTTTTTATTATCTTAAAGCTTCTGCTAAGAAAGCAATAGTCCATTACAATGCACAAAACAATTGATCTTGCAACAAGAAAACAACGCTGGAACCATATTACATTAATATTATTACTACAGACATCCAAGGTCATTTTCACCCAAATGTTTCAAAAGGGGGTTTTCACAGCAATGCCATACACTCTTAAAAATAAAGTTTAACAGCTGTAAAAATTTCAGTTATGCCATAGAAGAACCATTTTTGGTTCCACAAAGAACCATTCAGTCAAAGGTTCTTTAAAGAACCATCTCTTTCTCACCTTTTTATAATCTGAAGAACCTTCTTTTGCCACAAATAACCTTTTGTGAAAGGTTCTTCAGATGTTAAAGGTTCTTTATGGAACCATTTAGACAAAAAGGTTCTTCCATGGCATCATGAAGCACCTTTATTTTTAAGAGTGTAGAAGAACCAGTTTTGGTTCCCCAAAGAACCTTTTAGTGAACAGTTCTTAAAAGAACATTTTTTTTTCTTAGTGTGCAGAACATCTTAATAATATAAAGAACATTTTTCCACTGTAAAGAACCTTGGTAACACTTTATAATATCTGCACGGTCACACTTTATATTAGGTGGCCTTAACTAATATGTACTTACATCAAAAAATAAGTACAGTGTACTTATTGTGTTCATATTGTATTGCAAAACACTTTTGCTGCTATTGAGGTGGGATACAGGTAAGGTTACGGACAGGTTTGGTGGTATGGGTAGGTTTAAGCGTGGGTTAAAGTGTAAGTGATGGGCCAACAGTGTAATTATAAATGTAATTACACAAATGAATTACAGATGCAATTACATATAGGTATTTTTAAAAAACATAAGTACAATGTTAAAACATGTATGTACACAATAAGTACATTGTACCTAATGATTAATTTAAATGTAAGTATATAGTAGTTAAGGCCACCTAATATAAAGTGGGACCATCTGCACACTATGAATCATTAGGTAAGCATTAGTAAATAGTCAGTTCATCCTTTATAAAGCATTGTCCCAACATTAATTGTCAGTAGTAAGCAGTTTATAAATACAGCTATAAATGCCTTGTTCTTGATTTATAAGCATATCCATTACAAAGGAGATTTAAAAGCTCAGTTATCTTCCAAACAGAAAAAAAATAAACAAACACAACACAGAGGGATACAGCACTCAGAAATATTTATTTCAAGATGCAAAAAAAAAAAAAAAAAAAAAAAATGAAACTGTACAACTGTACTCTTGATTTTTATTTTTTTATATGAAATTGCAGAGGTTTATTTTTCATTTTTGTACAAGTGTACAGTTGTACGGTTTCATTTTTTGCATCTTGAAAAAATATTCCTGTGTTCTGTATCCCTCTGTGTTGTGTTTGTTTAACTTTTCTGTTTGAAAGATAAATGAGCCTTTAAATCTGCTTTGTAAATGCTTTACAAGTTATAAATAGTCCTGATTTTAGATGAGCTCACAAAAACAGATGGCTGGCAACTACTAAATGTTTTATAACTACCTGACTTAATCATGAATTACAGCAGGAATATGTGTTAATAAAGCATTTATTAACACACTGAGCAACTATTATCATATGTCTAAGTAATAAGATTTATAAATGTACATTTAAATATTTTATTAATCATTCACTTACACTTATGAACCACTGACAACTCCTAAATAACTGGTTTATAACGTATATACTAACATAATTATTTAGAAATAATAAACTGATCATTAATAAAGTACGAAAATACAATTATTAAACATTATAGATATGCTCAAGAACAAAACATTTATAGCTGCATTTATAAACTGCTTACTAATACCTATTAATGTTTGGACAATGCTTTATAAATGGTGAATTGACTATTTACTAATGATTAACTAATGATTCATAGTGTGCAGTTATTATAAAGTGTTACCAGAACCTTTTGTGGAATAAAAAGTTTCCATGGATGGTAAAGGTTCTTTGTGGAACCACTGATGCCAATAAAGGACTTTTTTTAATTTTTAAGAGTGTGGCGATAGTGCGACCTAAATGAATGGACATGATGTGGTTTACAATCTGTGGATTGATATGATTAAAAAATTCCTCCTGGCAGTAGATGGAAAGGATGAGTTGTATTCTATCCAGCAAGTTGAAATATGAATGTAGAGCAGCAATTTAGCAGGTGGTAGCTGACTGGCTTCTTCAAGAGAGCTATATAATAAGTCATAGTCATACCCATACAGCACATTCATTCTTTTACCCTCATGTCCAAATCCAGTATTACACTGTAAGATCTCATAGGGCAGGGTCATGATATTTTTCCGGCCTCTGTCTTCGTCAATATTGCCTCTGCCAGCAGCTAACCTCCATAAAAGTGTCCGGCTGACTCATCACAGCTGCCTTCACTGTTTTATCACCCCATGAACTCAACTCCTTAATCAAACCCCCGCGGGGCATTGAGACTTCAGACTATACTGCAAATAGTGTTACAGGAATAGCAAAAGCTCCCAAAGCCAAACATTTACTCTGGTATCTTACCTTTGTTAGGTGTTTAAAAGTGTGGATGTTTTGCCAACCACAATAAAACCATACACAAAGAAGGACTTACATTGTGAGTGATGTTTACTTGAAATATTTGCTGCTTGCTCAAGTTATTTAGTTAAAATGAGCTAATACGACATTTAATTCCATTTGCTGTGTAATCCATTTAAATGTGCAAAACATATGTTTTACATAATTAATTTGTTGAAACTGCATGAATAATTTTGTTGGTGTAAACAGTAGTAACCCAAGCGGGGGATTTCCAGTACTCGGCATGCTTTGCAAGGGACTGGATGAGGAGAGAAAATATCAAAATTAAATGCTATTTGATGTGTGTTTGAGCAAGATTAAAAAGGACAAGACTTGTTGGTTGTTAATGTTCTGTTGTGCTTGGATTTAAAAGACTTTCCGTCGTGTTGTGGTTTGAGGAGTTACAATTGTGGAGCTTGTGCTTTATGTACTTTGTGCTTGTGCAGTTTTATTCCAATGATTTGTTCTGAGAGGTATGTGAAATGTACGCTGAATGTTGCTTTGTTCAGAATGAAGAAATTGCCATGTAAATGTCAGTGGGGTGACTAACTAGTCTTTTCTTCCTTGCAGTTTCCACCCACACCAAACACTATCGGGATGGGAATCGTAAAGAATGGAACGATTCCAGATTGTTAACGATTCAATTAACAATTATTTTATGACTTTTAAGGAATAAATGAAGACTTCAGATGCAAAAACCTCTAAGTCTTTCTGAGATTTTTTTTTTTTTTTTTTATGAAAATAACATTGGATATTTTTGAAAATAAGGCATTCAATAACTGACTAATACCTTTCCATTGCCTCAATTATTAATTCAATTATTAATAAATTTAAAACTATTCTTGCCTTGTTTTGTTTATGTTATATAGACTTTAATGACTTTTCTTTTTAGAGGCGCCATACATACTGTCCACTAATTGACCTTAGCTATGAAGTGGAAAATGATAATGATTTAATTTATGGATTTTTTATTTTATTTTTTATAATAAATATACTTAGAAGCTGCATAATATGTTTCTTAAACTACAGTCATATGAACACGTTTAGGTCTCACAGTTAGTTGTAGGCTGTATGTGATTGATTCACTAAAAAGAAACTGAAATTATCCAACTCATACTGTAATCACAATAGTCACACTCTTTTTTTTTTTTTTTGTATCCCAATGCTAATTACATATGGTTAAGTTACATTTCATTTAGCATGCTAATGTGCGCTGTTGCTAGCTAATAGTTAATTGGAAGACATTAGGTAGGGTTACTTCAACACAACTAATTTTATTGCAACTTGCTTAATTCATTTAGGTTTCCAGTAGAGTTCACATTTGAATGTAATCTTAAGAAGACCCATTTCCTGTATGTGGAACCACTGTGAACAATTCATTCAGCCAAAGAGTTTCCCTGCCAAGTGCCAAAAGGAGACACTGTTACAATGCTTTCTACATGCACAAGTGCATCACTGTCCAATTTCTTTGGTGCGGTCGACAGCAACATCTAGTTACACCTTTAACAGAAGCTGTATATCACAATTCTGGAGCTCTGTTTTTTTAATAGATCAGCATCTCCATGGAGAAACGAGGCTTGATGTGCCGCTCTCCTCCACCTGTCTTCTTGGCTGTCGCACAATTTGAGCTTGAATCGTGATGGCCAGGAGTGTTTTGTCTTTTGAAGTGGTACCATATGTTTTGTTCTGACACTTGAGTTTGGCTACAGTGTATTTAGAGTCCAAGACACCAGCAGAATCAATAGGAACGCCATATTCTTCAGTGAAACATGCATCTGAGGCCTTCTGGTGAAGTTGTTTTCCTGAGCCAGGTGTATTTAAAATGTGTTTGGAAGTTGGTGTGACATAATAACTTTTTCTCAGTGAGGCAGAAAGATGTAATGGTAGAGGGTAATGAAGGATCTTTGAGCACTTTGATTAATTACCACTTGTTTGTAGCCATTGATTTGCCTTTTGTACATGAAACACCAATAAATTACTATAAAAGAAGCTTAGAACAAAGTAGTTAACTCTAAACAGCCAAAGACAGATGCCTTCTTTAGTATTTATTAGTTTTAGCAGCATTAGAAAAGGACTCTGCTCATTTGAGAATGTTTAGGAACAGGAAAAGCACAGGTCAAGAAGACCAGATCCAAATCATCAATCCCCAGGAGCTCATGTTCAGATTGAGAGTGAGAATAGAGTATTGCTTGAAATGTTTCACACCTTTGTAGCCATAAATCTTGAAAAGATGTAATATGTCAGAGACAGTCTTGATATTTACTACCCTGTTTTTAATTTGAATGAGCCAAAATAAAAATACAGACTACACAAGCATCTCTGAAAGTAATTGATTTTTTGAACCTTTACATATGAATCTTTGCAGATTAAATTGATGTTTTGAGGCATACCGGCTGAGACTGGGGCGTATACCTTATAAAATAGTGTCACCTAGAGGTGTATTTCTGAAATGGCTCATGTTACATAGTGAATAATGTCTCTATCTGCTGGTGACTGATGGTAGTACTGCATCAGGATTTTGGCATTTTAGGAGGCCAAGGATGGGTAGAGAGGCAGAGTGGATATCACTTTCTTCATATTATATAAAATCAAGAGTTTGCATTTGACAGAGGCAATGAAATGTTTAGTTTAAATTTAGCTTCTTTAGCTGTGGTTGAATTTAATTTCATATAAATTATTTATAATATCTTTTTATTCATTATACATTTACACTTTCCTCAATTTGAACTTTTAAATGTATTCCTTCAAAAGTGTGATACATTTATTTTAGTTATTCAAAAACATGTTTTAATATGTCATAAATTATGTATATATGTGTGAATTTATTTTGTACAAATAATCTCAAATACTCTCCAAATCAAATTGCAATATATATATTTTCATTTTATTCAAATTTTAAAAGCGTCGCACATTTCTGGAATTCGGGTTGTGTAAATATACAACCCAAATTCCAGAAATGTGGGACGCTTTTAAAATTTGAATAAAATGAAATCTAAAATACTTTCAAATCACATGAGCCAATACTTTATTCACAATAGAACATAACAAATGTTTAAAAGGAGACATTTTAAACTTTTATTCACTAAATGAGATCAAGATGCCTGCTACAGGTTTAAAAAAAGTTGGCATGAGGGCAACAAAGGGCTGAAAAAGCAGGAAATTTTGAAAAGATTCAGCTGGGACAACATTGAGCAACTAAATAAGTTAGTTGACATCAGGTCTGTAACATGATTAGCTATAAAAGGGATGTCTTAGAGAGGCAGTCTCTCAGAAGTAAAGATGGGCAGAGGCTCTGTGAAAGAGTGCGTAAAAAGATTGTGGAATATTTTAAAAACAATGTTCCTCAACGTCAAATTGCAAAGGCTTTGCAAATCTCATCATCTACAGTGCATAATATCATCAAAAGATTCAGAGAAACTGGAGAAATCTGTGTGCGTAAGGGACAAGGCCGAAGACCTTTGTTGGATGCCTGTGGTCTTCGGGCCCTCAGACGACACTGCATCACTCATCGATATGATTCTGTCATTGACAATGCTAAATGGGCCCAGGAATACTTCCAGAAACCACTGTCGGTAAACACAATCCGTGGTGCCATCTGCAGATGCCATCTAAATCTCTATCATGCAAAAAAGAAGCCATATGTGAACATGGTCCAGAAGCGCTGTCGTGTCCTGTGGGCCAAGGCTCATTTAATATGGACTGTTTCAAAGTGAAAAAGGGTTCTATGGTCAGACGAGTCCAAATTTGACATTCTTGTTGGAAATCACGGACGCCATGTCCTCCGGGCTAAAGAGGAGGGAGACCTTCCAGCGTGTTATCAGCGTTCAGTTCAAAAGCCAGCATCTCTGATGGTATGGGGGTGCATAAGTGCATACGGTATGGGCAGCTTGCATGTTTTAGAAGGCACTATGAATTCTGAAAGGTATATAAAGGTTTTAGAGCAACATATGCTCCCCTCCAGACAACGTCTATTTCAGGGAAGGCCTTGTGTATTTCAGCAGGATAGTGCAAAGCCACATACTGCAGCTATTACAACGGCATGGCTTCATAGTAGAGGAGTCTGGGTGCTGAACTGGCCTGCCTGCAGTCCAGATCTTTCACCTATAGAGAACATTTGGCGCATCATTAAAACGAAAAATACATCAAAGACGACCACAAACTCTTCAGCAGCTGGAAACCTATATCAGGCAAGAATGGGACCAAATTCCAACACCAAAACTCCAGAAACTCATAACCTCAATGCCCGGACGTCTTCAAACTGTTTTGAAAAGAAGAGGAGATGCTACACCATGATAAACATGCCCCGTCCCAACTATTTTGAGACCTGTAGCAGGCATCAAATTTGAAATGAGCTCATTTTGTGCACAAAATTGTAAAATTACTCCGTTTAAACATTTGTTATGTTATCTATGTTCTATTGTGAATAAAATATAATAAAATATCTTTTAGTTTTCATTTTATTCAAATTGTAAAAACGTCCCCCAACATTTCCAGAATTTGGGTTGTAAATATATATATATATATATATATATATATATATATATATATATATATATATATATATATTTTTTTTTTTTTTTTTTTTTTTTTTTTTAAGCAATGGAGACAATGAAGACTTTCAAGACAGATTAACTGTCAGTCACGTTGAGAAATTAGAATATTTTCTTAACATATGGTAACAGGCAAAAATAAAGACATTTAGCCTTGAAAAAAGGCTTCTGTATTTTGCTTATGATTAACCTCTCCCTGCATGCTGGTACAAAAATGTCACAGGTAGGCCTCATCACAGGACCCGAAACAGTATAGCTGCCCCTCTGCATGCATGACATCTCCTACTGAAAACTCATGCTTTACGCTTGATTGCAATTATCTGCTGCTTTACACCTCTGTGCCAATGGCTGAGTCACAGTCAGATAATTGCACACTTGTAAATGTCATGACTCATCATAAATACATAGCAATTTGATTACTGCAGTAAATTGCAATGGTAAAGAGTGATAAAATGCTTTTACCAGTAAAATGCCATGTTACTAAATGAAATAATGTGTAGTTGGAAAAACACTTAAGTTTAAAAATGATCTGATTTAGATTAGTTTTTAGAATATTAACAATACAGTATATTAGGCATATAGAAAAATATCAAGTCCCACTTTATATTAGGTGGCCTTAACTACTTAACTACTGCTTACATTTAAAATAATAATTTGATACAATGCACGTTCATACATGTTTTTTCATTGTACTTATATTTATAAAAAATACCTATATGTAATTACATATGTAATTAATTTCTGTAATTATATTTATAATTACACCGTTGACCCATCCCTTACACCTTAACCAACCTACCCAAACCATCAAACCTGTCCCCAACCATACCCATATCCCACCTCAATAGCAGCAAAAATGTTTTGCAATACAATATGTCCACAATAAGTACATTGTACTAATATGTAACCCTGGACCGCAAAACCAGTCATAAATGTCAATTTTTCAAAATTGAGATTTCTACATCATCCGAAAGCATAAATAAGCTTTCCATTGATTTATGGTTTGTTATGATAGGACAATATTTGGCTGAGATACAACTATTTGAAAATCTGGAATCTGAGGGTGCAAAAAAATCAGAATATTGGGAAAATCGCCTTTGAAGTTGTCCAAATGAAGTTCTTAGCTATGCATATTACTTATGAAAAATTAAGTGTTGATATATTTACGGAAGGAAATTCACTAAATGTCTTTATGGAACATGATCTTTACTTAATATCCTAATGATTTTTGGCAGAAAATAAAAATTGATCATTTTGACCCATACAATGTATTTTTGGCTATTGCTAAAAAATATACTCCAGCGACTTAAGACTGGTTTTGTGTTCCAGGGTCACATATAAAGTGTGACCAAATATCATGTCTATGTATATGCACTGAATAGGTCTCTTAGCAACAAGTCTGCACAATTGTAAGTGGTTGTATCTTGTTCGACAAATCCTGCGAGTTGCCAAAAGGCATTTGAGGGAAATGCTCTCTGCTCTCTTCTGTTCATCTCTGACTGGCCGGAGCCTGGGGCTGTCAGCATGAAGACTGTTCATTAGCACCTGGACAGAAATATTCTAAACACTTTAACCACACAACACATCATAATTAATCAAATCAAATCGAGTTTGTAGCAGTTCTTCTCATACACAGTCAGGAGTTGAGACAAGAATGAAATCTAGTTCATTTTGGAACCATGACATTTAACAAGGAAAATAGCAACAGCAGTGCCAGCTGACAGTAATGGCAGCACTTCCACATCATTTTTTCTGTAGTTTCTCTCGCCCAACAAAAACCTTGCTTTTCACCTCAGGCTGAATGAACATGGATGATGTTTCACATATTAATTTTACATATACTGTATAGTGTAATGATAGCATAAATGTGGTTATGTTATGTAACAAAATAACTGAGCAAAAATAGCAGAGTTTGGAATGATTATGTTACATAATAATACGTAACAATTTTTAAGTATCTTATGCTCACCAAGGCTGCATTTATTTAAAAAAAAAAAAAAAAACAGTTATATATTTCATATTTTATAAGAATGTAATTTATTCCTGTGATGGCATAGCTGCATTTTCAGCATCATTACTCCAATCTTCAGTGTCACTTGATCCTTAAGAGATCAATATAATATGCTGATTTGGTGCTCATAAAACATTTTTGAGCTTAATAATTTTGTGGAAACAGTGATACACTACCATTCAAAAGTCTGCAGTGAGAACAATTAGTTTCCCCAAAAAAGAAAGAAATTAACACTTTTTTTTTTTTTTAATAATCCTGAAAAAAATAAATAAATACAAATAAAAACTCACAAAAATATTAAGCAACACAAACTGTTTTTCAGTTTTCAGCATTGATAATGATAAGAAGCATTGTTAAATACCGAGTACCAGTAATAATTTATTCATTTCTTTCAGGAAAAAAAAATGTTGAACATATTTTACTTTTGTGACACCATTCCCCGATAGCACGTTGTTACAGTGGGGTAAGTTGTCACAACTGCTAATTAACATTATATTATAGGATGTCCAGGAACAAACAGTATAACAATTATAAAACAAACAAAAACAATTAATTATTATTATTATTATTATTATTTTATTTTTTGTACCCGAAGCAGTAACATATAGTTTTTATCCTTCCGTGTTACTTGACTTCTGTAAATCCCATTGTGTGCTCAAATACAGATCCCCAGGGTGAATGAGATACACACTCACTAATGCCTTAAAGCTCTACAGAGATTAGCCTCATGCTATCATTGTAGCGCTGATGGATTGTGAATGCAG
This sequence comes from Acrossocheilus fasciatus, assembly GCA_036784905.1. Lineage (NCBI taxonomy): Eukaryota > Metazoa > Chordata > Actinopteri > Cypriniformes > Cyprinidae > Acrossocheilus > Acrossocheilus fasciatus. The sequence goes on along the minus strand of CM071938.1, from coordinate 29,963,034 downwards.
GAAGAAGTAAGCTGATCTTTCTTCAGGCATGAAGGTGCAGTTCTCCCAGGCACTGACTCAGCAAGAGCAGATTGGATTATGTCCTGTCACCCACTGCAGTCCCCACGGGCCAGTGCTGTGGCTCAGTGATACTCTCCACCTGTGGCCCATTGGAAAACAGGATAAGCCCTCAGAGATTTTCATACACTCATGGTCACTCATGAAAGCTGTTTACTGTGCAGTTCCCGATCCATGTTGTTGTTCTACATGCCAGAGCTTGACTGAAGTCATTTATTTAGGCAGGTCAGTTGACTCAGCGGCCATATTGGTATGTTCCTCCTCTTATAATGTTTGATGTTGGCATTTCCTGCTCTCATTCTTTTAAACTGCTGAGAAGTGCAGCTTTGAGCAAAACTGGCAGTTGTAACTTGCTATCTGGTGCCTTCTTGTGTCAAGCAAGAAACTGTAAACCTAAGTTGTTAAATAGAGATACTTTTCAAGATTTCGTTTTTTGAACAATGTTTTTGTCCATACAATGAAAACGAATGCGGTCCAAAGCTGTTTTGAACCTGTATGACTTTCTTCTGTGGAGCATAAAAAATATTTTATGTTCCACTGAAGAAAGTCATACAGGTTTTGAGCAAACTATACTATAATGAATACAAAATTAAAAATATCTACTGATTTGCAAAAAAGGCTTTATATTACCTAATTTGATGATGCTGAGTTCAAAATATTGCTAAAAACTTTCATTCTCATAGTTTTTTTTTTTCCCATCAAGTAAGAATGAACATTTTTCAAATGACATATATGTAAGAGCATTAATACACTTATCAAAATAACAAAAGCAGCTGAATGTCAAACGTTTTAGTGACAAGCAGAAGTATTTAAATATCATTTAACTTACAGTCTTCAAAGGAGTGGAAAAATATGTTCAAATGCTCTATTTAATGTAAAATCTGTAATTTTCTGTCACTTATTGCAAGTAGTAAGACACCCACATATTTAGCAGAAAATATAACACTTCTCCTTATAAATGGTTGTCGAAAGCAGAAATGCTACAAAATGCACATCATATTTTGTGGAAAAGTGTGATGTGCTAGAACAAAACTATCAAAATTATTAATACACAAGTATCGGATTTCATTCAATATAATGCAAGGTGGTGTTATTTCATTATATAATGCTGTACCGAAATATTACCAGCATATAGTGTTGCTTACAGTTGCTTTGAGGCATTTGTATCATTTTCACAATGGAAACAAGAAACCATGAACAGACATTCAATGAGTGCAGGTGCTGGAAAATACGGTGTGTCTCACCTGACTGAACACTGAATATTATGTACAGTCTTCATTGATGTGTCTCCTCTCATGACAGCGTGACAGGAGCCGCCAGACTCAATCGAATTTGCATAATCCTAATGAATCTAAGTGAACCTTGTCCTCAAATGCATTTTAAATAGACAACTTTTGTCTTTTTTTTTTTTTTTTTTTACTCTGAAAGATTGAAGAGCAACCGCAGTCTGTCCAGATGTCTGATGAGTTGCTTCAGTGGGAATTTCAATGACATGAGCCTGATTAAACCTCTGATAGTCCCTTTGATTGCCCTGACAAAACTTCCTGAAAGAGCCTCATGTTTGAGGAGATGAGGAGATGAGGAGATGAGATCTGGCCATGTTAGATAAACGCATTACTGTGCAAATCTCATATCTTCAAACTGTCATTGCCATATAAATGCTTTTTTGAGGGGTTTTATGTCTTGGTGATGCACAAAGCGAGGTCAGATGCCCTTCTGATTCATGAAAGCTTGCAGGTAGCATTGATAGATGGTAAAATAAAGGAGTAGTTCATCCAAAATGAAAATTCTGTCAGCGTTTAATCATACTAATGTGTTTCAAACCTTCATGACTTCAAAGAAATCTAAAATAATGCACTGGTCACTTTTTTCTCAGTTACCATGAATAGAGACTGAAAAAAAGGATGCAAACAAAACAAATGTGGTCAATATGATATTTTAAAGGTGCCATAGAATGGAAAACTGTATTAACCTTGGCATAGTTGAATATTAAGAGTTCTGTACATGGAAATGGCATACAGTTAGCCTCAAACACCATTGTTTCCTCCTTCTTATGTAAATAGGCGAATCAGAGCATAACACCGACTGTGACGTAACAGTCGGGATCACTAATAGTTACGCCCCCAACATTTGCATATACACGCCCATGTTCTAGGCCAGCCGCCAGTCGAACCATCAGAAGTTCTGCAGGTATTGTGAAGAAACAAGGCGAGGACAACAGCAAAAATGGCAGATCATGGAAATAAATGTAGGCTGTTCAGGGGATGTGAAGTGCAGGGATGGGTTGGTGTCTGTATTCAGAAAGGCACGGAAAGCAAATAATCTGAACCAATAAAGGGACATGGTTAGCTCCTTGCTAGCAGTAGCCTGTTACATTGCAGTACATAAGATTTCACTTACCACATAAACAGTGAGGAGAGATGACCGAGGATGATGGCGAATGATTTACAGATCCTGAGCACCACTGACAAGCACTTGTCACTTCGAGAAAATCAATGAAAATAAAAATATTTACAGATGGCTGTATTACATACCAAATATAAGGCTGAAAATAATGCTCCATGAACCATTTATGTTAAATGTGGTCTGAAAATCCACCGAGAGGTTTGAAAATTTGAGTCTGGAAAAGTATGGAATTTTTAAATGGAAAGTATGTAGGAACCCTGTCCCTGTGTTTCCTTCCTTCTGTGTGAGCTACTGAAATGAGCCTCACTGTGAAACAGCCAATCAGAGCAGAGCTCAACATTATTATTACTCATTACCCTTCCAAATAAGCCAATAACAGACCATTTCATTCTAGGGAGAAATCCTAGGGTTGTAAATGCACATGTTAAACCGTTTATGGAGAATTTTTGCCCTTATAGCCACAAACTGTCACGGTGCACACAGCAGGGAGGAACGAGGAACATAGTAGGGATGGCTGACGCGAAACTGACGTTTCGACACGGTGTCGAGATCCCGAAGCGCAGATGTTTCGAAACACTGCTCCGAAGCGTGATTCGAAACACCCATGTCACGTGACTAAGGCGATTCGAAACACCCATGTCACGTGACTAAGGCGATTCGAAACACCCATGTCACGTGACTAAGGCGATTCGAAACACCCATGTCACGTGACTAAGGTGATTCGAAACACCCATGTCACGTGACTAAGGCGATCAAAGCATCAGGGCGTGTCACAAGTGTTTCGAGACTTGGCATACCCGCCGAATCTGCGTTTGATTGACAGGGTCGGTAACAAATCACACAATCTGTCTCAACCTAACTCCCACAAAGTAGAAAAGTGGAGTTAACGCATCTTCATTTCGTGGGTTTTTGTGAGAGGATTTTTTCAAAGGCTGGAGAAATTACATGTAAAAAAAGAAGTAGGCTAAGTCCATCAACAGCAGAACAATTAATATTTTTAAATAAAAATCTCTATATGTAAAAAAAGTGTCTTGATGTACTTTATTGTATATTTTTCATTACCAAAATAACACTTACTTATTCACAAAGAGTTCATTCAGAGGTTAGACTGATGTTTGAACACATTACAAGAACAGAACAATAAAAACAGACATTTTAATTATTTTTGGCAAGATGACTGCGGAGCAGTGTTTCTGATATCAGTGAGCACGGAGTGGAGTGATTATTAAATGCTCGGAGGGGAAATTAGGGATGGCAGGATTCGAACCCAAGGTGACAGCATTCCAGTCGAACACACTAACCACTCTCCCAAATCACTTAGTGGATCTATTAACACAACATAGGTTATAAATCGTCAATTCGCTTAACTATTTCTTTGTCGACGCTGTTTCAGAGCAATACTTGAAAGTGACCACTAGGTGTCACCGTAGAGACGGGTGTCGAAACGTTTCGAAGCCTCGACACATTTGCTTCGACTGCTTCAGTGTTTCACGAAGCCTCGCTTTGCGCACCACTAGAACACGGAGACAAGGATAAACTTCAAAATAATAGTCTTTAATAACGACATCAAGGCAGGGCAAGACAAGGCAAGGTTGACACAGACAGGAACACCGGGGAATAACAAGTAGACCAGACGAAAACTAACTAAACAGGCAGGAACTAAATGCACATGACAATTACAGATAATGACTAAAACACAGCTGGACAAGACTTAACTAATAATCACACTTAACAAGGACAGGAACAAGACCAAATATGGACACAAGAGGCGGGAACACATGACACACACGACAGAGGACTGACACATACCTTCTATGTAGATATCAGAGAAAAATTAAAAATATTGTATCAATGCATTCAATGACACCTTTAAGTCTTCTGATGCTATACAGTAGCTTTGTGTGAAAAGCTGGCCAATATTTAAGTTGTAATTTTGCTGAAGGTAATGTCCTGTTTGTAAAGGAATTGAGACTTAGATCTAACTCAGAATATAATTATTAATTCCGTAATGTGGGCCACATTTTGTGTGTGTGTTTTTTAATGTTCTTTTTTGAAAAGCTATAGTCCCCATTCACTGTAATTGAATGGAAAGGAGAAGTATTTTTCAGTTTCTCCTTTTTTATCTCATGGAAGAATGAATGTCATCCTTGTTTGAAAACATGCATTGGTGAATAAATGATGACAGAATTTTCATTTTTGCATGAACTATTCTTCCAACAGTATTCCTTTCACATGCAAAAGAAGAAGAAATGAGAAAATCACAAAATAATCGTAACATTTCCAGACAGTATACACTGTTTACTGCTTTACTACTATTGTATTTATCATTTTCCTTTTTGCATTTCGCTTTCAGTCTCTGAAACTTTCTTTATTGCATTCAAGTGCATTTGCAGTGAGAGCACAGAAAGGACACATGCCGCTCTGCATTGATTGATGTTGTAGTTTCAGACCATGTTCAGCCAACCAGAAATGTCTAGAGAACTTCAAGCACTTTCCTTTATCAGAATCAATATGACTACATTTGGCTCTCTCTGTTCTTTTGAACTTCAGCAGTTCAATCCAGCAGTGAATCATTTCTCTAAACTTCTCTAAGCAAAGTTTTCTCTGTATCATGTACTATTTCAAAATAGAAGATAGTATGCAGTATACATAATGTAGCATTCAGTAAACTAGTACTCCATTACAAATACAGCCCCCTTTTCTTTTTTTAATCTAACAACTAATTACCTGTACTGAAGTGAGAGAGACCTCTATTGGTGAGAATGAGAAGTACAGAACATGACTAAAGTCAGTGATTCTTTGGCCACAGGGGACTCACACATGGCTGTTTGCCACAATCAAAATCAGTGAGTGAAAACTGTGGCGTATCTGCAGATCAGAGGTTGTGAGTCCCCCGCAGGATCCCTATTCTCTGGAGTTCAGATTGTTGCTTGCTTCCCCTCCTATTGTCATGCATTAGTGCCCCTGAGGTCAGAGGTTAAGTGAGTTTAAAGCAACAGTAGCCCAGCATTTATGTGAGTCAGCAGATGTCTGGTATTGACTAGATGTATGTTTTTGTAGAGGGGTAGAACAGCTGTGAAGGCTTGACAGAACACCTGCTGCAGTTACACATTAATTAATCTTCGTTTGTCTTACTATCTTGTTTACTATGCTAAGAAGAAAAATAAAGAAAAAAAACGTACAAGTGAAGCTTAAAACACATGGAACTTCTATTTACATACTTTTATTTATTTCACACACACATGTATATATATATATATATACAGTATATACTTCTAAAAATTTGACTTTCTGTGCAGAGGAAAATATTTGCGATCATACAACAGCTTTGATTTTGCTCCTTAAAACTATTCAATTTGTTTGATTGCTTTCAGCTGAAACATTCTAAAATCAGTCAAACCATTCAACGGTTCGCTCTTCAGAACAATTCATTTTTGTAAGGGCTCGATGAAGGGAGTGATGAGTTTTTCATGAAATGCTCTTGACTTACATTATTAGTGCGGTCATGCTGAGCGGATATGAATGATTGAACAGTTTTCTTTATCTAGTCTGAACTCTGAAGCAAATGTCCTTGAAGGAATATGCTGTAATGTTTTCTGTAATGTAGAGAATTTGAATTCTCTCTTTCTTTAATTATCAGAGACAAATTGCCATAGACAATGCCATATAACTTTTGGTTTTGACTCGCTGTGACCCAATAAATGGATTTTCCACACAAATAACATATGCCAATTTACTAATGCTTCAAAGTCAGAAAATGTGAAAAAAAAACATTGAGCTAATACTTTAAATGTTTGCCTGTATTTAATACTACAAAATGAATTCATTGTCCTTCAAAGGTCTGCATTTACTTGGTGGCTCTTTATGATGCAATATGTAATTCTTCTACTTTAATGAAGGACAGTAATGGCAATAACTTTGGCGTTACACACAGATGAATATGTTGGTCAATATGCACTTCGTCTACATAATTAGAAATGTTTCAATTTCAGAAGACAGTTTTGATTCATTACAATGATTTATTGTTCCATAATGTCACTGAGTTCACATTCTGTAACTTTGTATTACATTTGCAGTAGATTCTGTCTCACCCATAATAGCATTTCCTTTGGAAATCAATACAACTTAGCTTTAAATTTGACCTTACTGGCCTTGAACCTGTGTTTTTGCCCGCACTTTAATGAACAGAGGTGCCAACAAGGCTGTAGATGACGTCTGCCACTTCATTTTGAATTAGATCTGAATTTACTTTATAACAATATACTTATTTTGCAAGGAAGCAAGTTGTGGAACCAAATGGAAAAAGAATGGTGCTAAGAAGTGTTTTATTACTTGCAAGAAAAGCATTGAGCCTTTGAATGTCTTTTAAAAAGCTGATTATAATGATCTCTGCCAACTTGGGATCTCCGCTTAATTAACGTGCTGTGCTTTCATTTGCCAGTTGTGTAGCATTTCGTAATGTCAGTACTCAAACTCTGGGTCAATGTGTCTTTATGCTCTGTCTATTCTCGATAATTGCATGTGCACTGGACTGAGAGGAAAATGCGTTAGAAACTGCTTCACCAGAAGGAACTTTTTGAATGTACTGAAGACAAGTCAGACCTAGGAATGAGTTGATCATTATCCGAAATTGTAATCATTCAAAATTGCTGTTGTTTCAAGATGAGTGGCTCTCATAAAAAATACTGATTCCAAGGACTGACTGACCAACTGACTGACTCATTCAACCAAATTATTTATCTTAAATATACAGTACTGTTTAGGTTAGTAATTTATTTGTTTATGTATTTATTTTTATAACTCACCAAGACTGCATATATTTGATCAAAAATACAGTAAAACAGTAATATTTTACAATAGTATTTAGAATATATTTAAAATAACTGATTTACATTTTAATGTATTTCAAAATGTAATTTATTAATGATTGTTCATGCTGTAAATAAATGGAGAACAAGAAAGGACACTGGTTATCTGTAGTTAAGCCTTATATTATTACTAACTTTTAATGTTAAACATCTATAATTAGATCTGTTATCTTTAGAAATCATTTTCTGTTTACTAAAAGTATTGATAAAGATTTTAATATGGATCAATATTGGGGGGATGCTCATTTGTTTCCTGCTCTTCCAGCAATTACACTTAATTCTTTTAGCATTTAATACTGCTGTTGTATGTTATAAACATGCTGTGTGCATGGAAAAGCTATCAACACAACAACAATGTGATTCTGGGGAAAAATGAGAATGCTATAACTGGTGTTTGTATATTGGTGCGACACAATTGCTGAGTGTGACATATGGTGTATTGAGTGGAAAGGCCTCCTAGGGAGAAGACTGAAAGAGAGAGAGAGAGAGAGAGAGAGAGAGAGAGAGAGAGAGAGAGAGAGAGAGAGAGAGAGTTATGGACAAGGAGTGTTGGATGAGGGAGGACAGGAATATGTCAATAGTCAGCAGGATAGTGTCGGTGGATTAATTATATTTGTTTGCGTAAGATGTATGTCCACACTCATGTGCTCTGGAAGTTTACATCGAAGTGGCAGGTGAAGCGATTCACACAACAGAATGCATTTTATGCACACAATCTATTCAAACCTATGGGGAACAGTGCTGGTGAGACTGCACAGGAAAACAAAGTCTCCAGCTGAGAGCCTCAACAAAGTTGTTTTATAGACACTTTAGGCAGTATCACAGGAAGAGTCCCCATGGAGCAACCTGGGTTTACACGTGTTGCTCAAAGGCACAATGGATATACTGCAGGAGCACCCCTTTTTAGGGTTTGACCTTTTAGTTTACTAGCCCTGAGAAGAAATGAACTAAATCCATTTATTATGAAGCTGCAAGAGTTAAATCCCCAATGTACAATGAATGCATTGTACAAAATATCACATTCTCGCTGCCTACATGAGTTCATTTAATGAAAGAATTTTGAAATTAAGAAATGATCTTTTGTACATTCTTAACAGATCGAAAGACCGTTTTTATTCACAATTCTTATGGAGCATAGAGCCATGGAGAATATTTTTACTTTGAAGAGTGAAAAATGAATCACTGAGATGATAAACAAATCATGTGTGAAAAGATGAAGCAGAAGCTACCGTGAACATAAAAAGATGGGGCACAGTTCTTCTCAGGTCACCTAACATATTAAATCAAAGACATGAAGGTATTTTGACAGAATGTAACTAGTAGTTATCTAGCAATCTTATTTCAGGCTAATGAGAGGTGCTTTTAACAAAGCTCTGATTTGTGTTGAAGTATAATGACAAGTTCCTCTTGTTTTACAGGATCTGAAAGAAACAATCACCTAGTATGTGTTTTTTTTCCCAGTTTGTTAGAGCTCCATACCAACGGAACCCCTGGACACTGCTTACCTGACTGAAACTTCAATTGCAGAAAATTATTTCCATTCTATCTGTTGTCCATCATTGAAAACTTCAGTTGGATCACACAGTACATTAGAAACAAATGTAGGCAAAGCTCTCAGACATGGTCAGGCAAGTCGATAATCTTCTGCTTGTTTAGAAAATCTTAATTTGGCAGATATTTTTATTTATTTATTTATTTATTTTTCAGGCAGCTTATTAAAATCTGTAACATTCTTTCTTTTATTTTTGTGTGTGTATTGTGCATTGTTTTATTATTGTTTCGTTTATGTTGTGCTTTAGTTGTGTTTTGTTGTTTTGTTGTGCATTGCTGCTGTTTGTTTAGTTTTTTGTTGCTGCTTTGTTTTAATGTTTTTTTGTTGCTTTGTGTTTTTGTTGTTGTTGTTGTTGCTGCTTTGTTTTGATGTTGCTTTGCATTTTTTGTGTTTTGTTGTTGCTTTGTGTAGTATTTTTTGTTTTCTTTTTTGTGCTATTTTGTTGCTTTGTTTTTCTGGTCTTGTGTTTTGCTTTTTTATTGTGAGTTATTTTTTGTTGTTGTTTTTTAAATATATCCTCATTTTTAAAGAGGATGTCTAATATTTTATGCATTCTGACTTATTTATAATTCATGCCAAAGAGTTAGATTCCCATGCTAAACAAGTCTCAAAAATGAGTTGGACGTATGACAGTGTCTCTGTGCCAAACACATTTCTTCAAGTTTTGAAAGATTTGAAAAGGTTTTTTGAAAGAGTACGGTCCTCAACAACATCATAAAGGGTGGAATTCATTGTATAGGCACTTCTCTCAGAAGAGTGCGTGCACACATCAACCAGAGCAAGAACGTCCCTGGTTATGTATGTAACCATGGTTCCTCGAGGGAACGAGACACTGCGTCGCAAAACGCTTTGGGAATGCCCCTGTGTTCCCAAGCTCTGAAACATGTGTATCTGAGGGAATCCCGGCTGACGTCATAGGCAGGGATGGCGTAGCGACCAGGAAGTATAAAAGCACATGCGGTGGAGACAGCGGCAGTTTCTGGAGAGTGAAGGAAGCGCTTGCAGGGATGCATGGTTACATACATAACCTGGGACGTTCCCCTTCAGGAACTCGAGCTGCGTCGCAAAATGCTTTGGGAACAAGAATGCCCACGCCACCATACTGAAAAACCCCAGCCAAGTGTGGAACAGCACAGCTAGGCTGAGAGGACTGAGGAGCCAGGAGTGGCGTCAAGGCTGTAGAACCTGACGAAGGTCAGATGGATGGACCATCCCGCAGCATTGCAAATATCGTGCATCGATACACCAGATGAGAAGGCTTTGGAGGCCGCCATAGCTCTAGTAGAATGAGCCCTGACCCCCAGAGGTGAGGGGAGATCAGAAGACTCATATGCAGTAGTAATAGCATCCACTATTCACCTGCTGAGGGTCTGCTTGTTAGCAGGAAAACCCTTCTTATAAAGGACCGTAGCACACAAATAGTTTGTCCGACTTTCTCCACAGGGCAGCGCTGTGGATGTATATGTCCGCACTGGACATACACAATTAAGCTTTTCCTGGTCAGAATCCCGAAAGGGAGGAGGACAGAATGCCTGAAGAACGACTGGCCATGGAACAACTGAGGGCACCTTTGGAACATACCCTGGCCTGGGATACAGAAATGCTCTCGCCATGCTAGGCGCAAACTCGAGACATGATGGGGCCACTGACAGGGCCTGCAGGTCACCGGCCCTCTTCAAGGAAGAGATGGCTAGTAGAAATACAATCTTGACTGTAAGAAATCTTAAAGGAACCCCTTCCAGAGGTTCAAAGAGGTTCTTTTGAAAGGGCCTCTAGAAGCGCAGCCAAATCCCAAGTAGGCATCCTTGGGTGTACCGGAGGCCTCAGCCTCCTGGTACCTCAGAGGAAACATGTTACTAACGGGTTCCTCCCCAGAGACTGCTTGCCCACAAGGATGTGGTGAGCAGCAATAGCAGCCACGTAGACATTCAAAGTGGAGGAGGATAACCCTGTGGCAAATCTCTCTTGCAGAAATTCCAACACTGGTCCAACAGGGCACCACGATTGGGTCCAACTGACAGCTGTGACACCAAGAAGTGAACAGTTGCCATTTAGTAGTGTATGATTTCCTCATATAGGGAGCTCTGGACAGGAGGATGGTCTCAACAACCTCGGTTGAGAGACCGGATGCTATGAGATGTGCCCCCTCAGGGGTCACACCCACAGCTTCCACAACTCCAGGCGGGGGTGAAAGATGGTGCCCCCCGCCTGTGAGAGGAGATCCTGCTGGATGGGAAGCTCCCATGAAGAGTCTTCTAGAAGGGCAAACAGGTCCACAAACCATGGACGGCCCAGCTAGTATGAGGCTACTAACAAGAGATGAACCCCGTCCTGGCGAACTCTCTCCAGAACTCCCGGGAGCTGGATCTGGGGGAAGGCATACAGACGAAGCCTCAGCCACATCTGTACCATGACATCAGTGGAGCTGGATGAGTCAGAGAGAACCAGAGGGGACATTGTGAGGTCTCTCGAGATGCAAACAAGTCCACCTTGGCTCGACCAAACTTCTTCCAAATCTGCTCCATCACCTCGGTGTGGAGCTTTCAGTACCCTGGCCTCAGCCCCTGTCTCGACAGGATGTCTGCTCCCTGATTGAGGTGCCCAGGGATGAACACTGCCCTCAGGGAGAGAAGTTTCCCCTGGGCCCACAGAAGGATCTGGCAAGCCAGCCTGTTCAGGGGGCGCTAGGTGAAGACCCCCCTGGCGGTTGATATAAGAGACCACCGATGTGTTGTCTGTGCGAACAGGGTTAGCAGACCGATCTCCTGAGGGCACTGAGGAGAAACCGGCACCATGTGATGCGGTGTGAACCGCTCTTCCTCAGAGGTGCCTGCCCTCAGAAGTCCTGGACCATGAGTTTCAAGACTTCGTGGTCGAGGCCTTCTTATTGAAAATGACAGTCCTCAGACCCGTCATCTCCTTTAAAGACTTCGACCAGGAGCTTTAACTTGGACTTTAAGACTTTAACTTGGTCGCAGCTCTAGTCACTACCTCCAACAGCTCCTCAAACAAGACAGACTGTGGTGACAAGTCCACAGACTTGTCTCGATCGGCGCTCGCATCATCTCCCTCTTCAGAATAAGACAACACGAGCATCGAGCCCTTTCTTGGCGCGGAGAAAACCGTTTCAGAACGTGCCTCCGTCCCCAAAGAGTGAACGCTAGATCTGGCAGGGGAAGAAGAAGAATCTACCATATCCACTTGTGATCCCCACGATTTAAGGCGCCGCTCTGCCTCGGCAGAGATGGGACCCGAACCGCGGGGAAAGCTGGCAAGAGCACCCTCCTCAAAGAGGAGGCCCTCTCCGGGAATGGAGCTGAGAGCTGACCGAGCATGCTCCACTTCCAGACAAGTAACACACAAGCTGAAATGCTGAAACGCTGCTTGTCAGATTCAAACTTGCCAGACTTTGCCATAATGACAATCAAAGTAACAAGACGTACAACAATACATAAGATGTGACACACATAGATTGCTTACTGAACAACAGAATTTGTTTTCTCCCACACTAAACCATGGCCCCTCAGACTGACTTTTGCACTAACTAGGTCTTGGCCCTCTTTAGCCCCTGTTTTGAGCTACGCTCCAGTTTACTGAGTGTTTCTTATAGTCCCTGCAATATTTTCACACACACTCTACTCAGTTTCTCCAAGTTTTTTTATTTCTGGAGATCTCATATGAGGACTGACTCTGCTGTCAGTCAACAGTATAAAGTGCACTCAATGCACCTAAGTACGTAAGTTGGGATTCAGCCTCAGCATTATTCCTTCAGCTTGCTATCACTTACATTCCTCTAATAGGACATCCTAATGATGCACTATCCTCACCTTTCTGTCATAACATTAAATCACACTGGCAGTTCAGTTCCACACTCCTCTGATTCAGTACGGCGTAATAGCGTGGTGCACCATCTGATTTACTGTCGTTTGATACAGAGTGTCCTGCCAGTTATAATAGACTACTGCCTTGAGGTGGATGTAATGAAAGTCAGTGTTTTAATGACATCGAATGTACCAGATTTTTGGTACTTTTTTCCTCTTAGAAGCGTGGCGGTGTGCCATGAACTTGAAGTTTGGAGAGGAGAACAACTAGTCTGAAAGCAAAAGATTATTGTGGGTAATTGAATAGTTTAGACTTTAATTGGTTTTAACTGGCCAATATATATATGTATGTATTTATTTATTTATTTAATTATTCATTCATTTATATTTACTTATTGTGAAGTGTTACTGATTTATTTTAGTATAAGGAAATTAATTTGTACAATCACAATTAGACTTTAGTTTTTCAGACTAATTTGATAAACCCTTGAGCTGTTATTGTTTCTCTGAAAATGAACTTCACCTGTTCAGCTCTCACTAACTGAAGCTGACAGAATGTCAGCACATTTGCATAACAGTAATCACAGAAAAGTGAGAACGACAGCGAGAGAGACTACACAAACTCACAGCACATCTCAAATTATTTATATAGCCCAGGCTATGCATACAGATGTTTCCATATAACTGAGTGATGGAACTGCTGCTCAGCTGAGGTCAGATGGTCATTTTCTGTCACTGCACTTTGGAACCTCCATTATTTCATTGAGTGACAGGCGGTAGATAAACCTGCTGCAGACCCACAGGGATAATGAATCCTCCGACAACAGGTGCCATTGTCAGAATAGCAGGTGTGAGCATCCAGAGGCAGCAGGAATTCCTCTTGTTATTACAGAAAGTGACTTTGTATCACTTCTAGGGTTTTTTTTTGAGCAAATGCTGAAACTTCATAACATAGCACAGTTTGGATAATTGTACATTTTTTACTGATAATTCTGGTTTTAACTTGGTTTTAACACTGTGTGTGCGTGTAAAAGAAAACTGTCTTAGATTTTATACTAAAATGTAACAACAAGGATGAAAAAACTTGAGTTTTCTGAAGTACTATTAATTTTATTGTCAGGATTAGGGACCTGTCTTGTGTCAAACTCCTTGACCTAGTTTTCCCTCGTGTTTGATTATGCCCATATTTGGTTGTTCCTGTTCCCATTGAATTCCATTTGATTTACCCGTGTTCCCCTAATTATCCTCATTTAGTTCTGTTACTTGAGCCCAGTGTTTCCAGTGTCTAGCGTCCAGTGTTGAATGTCTTCCTGAGTTGTGTTTCCATTTTTGTTTTGTTTATTAAAGACTGCTTCATTTTTTAGTCGACTCCTACGTCTCCTCGCTCCTCTCCTTGAAGTTGTGGCAGATCTACTAAGATGACAGCGGCTGAGGACAGGCTGTGGTCTCTATGGCATAGTGGTCGGACATTGGAGAGTTGGAGAGTGGAGAACTTCCTCAAGCTGACCAACCGAGTGAGCTAGCATGACTCTGCACTTGGTGTCTGCTTTCAGTTGGGGCTGGATGACGAGACTATCTGCTGCGATCTCCTCACATGTGTTGTTTTTTTTTTTTTTTGATCGAGTTGGTTAATCTTGTCCTTTATTTAAATGGTTCCAATTTCGAAGTGGAAGAAATAAAGGAGAATTTTGAGTCCCCTCATCCAACCCCCTCTGGAACACACCGTGTCTCCCCAGCTCACCCCAAGCCAGGAACCCCCACATACCTCATCAATGGCTCCGACCACCAGCCTAACCCCAAAGCCTCCACTCCCCTGAAAACTGGGATGATTTCTTTTGCCCCAGAGGTCTCTCCAGTCCTAAGTGTATTCCCAGTCCTCAGCCCAAAGACCACGGCCGCTCCAAAGTCAAGACCACCAGCTGCTGCACTCTCAGCCCCTGACCAGAGTTGAGAGATAGCTCCTACGTCAGGCCCACGGAGGGCCTCAGGTCCCGAGTCAAGCCCAGAGCTGGTTCCAGCCAGGGAACCCGAGATTTCCCCCAAGGATTTTTTTTTGGGGGGGGGGCTATATGGCTCCGGCCGGGGGGTCCTGCCTGAGTGTCGAGGCCGAGGCCACGGAGGCTATTCCACCATGGCCCCCTGAGCTCCCTGCTCCGCCATGGCCCCCTGGACTGCCTGCTCCGCCATGGCCTCCTGAACTGTCTGCTCCGCCATGGCTCCCTAGACTGCCTGCTCCGCCATGGCACCCTGAACTGTCTGATCTGCCCTGGAGGCCTTCCTTGTCTCTGTCCTGCATCAGCCTCCAGGGCGCACCCCTCTTCCGTTACTTTAGCCTAGTTTTTCCAGTGTCTAACGTCCGGTGTTGAATGTCTTCCTCTGTTCCTGAGATGTGTTTCCATTTTTGTTTATTAAAGACTGCTTGGTTTTTGAGTTGACTCCTACGTCTCCTCGCTCCTCTCCTAAAAGTTGTGACATTTATTTTGTGTATAAAACACTTTAGATGACAGGAAAATGAATATGTAACATTAATATGAGAGGTTTTCATGAAGTGATGAAAACTCACCCCGTTACCTGTGGACTTATGAATGTGGGCATTTGAGGCTACAGTACATTGGAAGATTTTATTTCAGCCTTATTTTCCCGTCTTTTTTATAGTACAAAATTACATATGGAAAATATAAAAGGTTAGCACTTGAAATATTTATTAGTTGCGTCCATTAGAATCAAATTTTCTAATAAATTGTTCCTCCCAATATCATTTTCTTCATAGCTGACTGTGATAATACTGTGACAATTTTTTTAAACATTTAGCCATGAAGCCTAACTAGTGTATATATAAAGGATACAGTGAAGTTAAAGTGAGCAAAAATGTACCCTTAGCCCTGCATGAATAAATCAAAACACAAAGGAGATCTCATGACTGTATCATGACTAATGCACAAATATAGATGAGTCAGATAGACCAATGATAAATAATGGATACAGTGTTGCAATGCCAAGTGAATGTAGCAGCCTTTTGTAAACTTTGCCTTAGGGGCCCAGGGGCCCGTTTCAATAAGGAGGTTCAACCAATTCTGAGTTTAAACTTGAACTCTGAGTTGACTTGCTCTGAGATGGGAAACTCTGAGTTTTCGGGTACAGAACAGCAGAACTGAGTTAGTTCAATCAACTCTAAGTAGGTTGACTCAGAGTTAAGCGCGTGCACCATGACTATGAAAAGTCAAGATCAGCGGAGCGCCGAAATTACGATTCACCATGGCAACAGCTCCCGCATACTTCCGTCAATGCGTAACTTTAATTCTTAATAACTGTCAATAACTTAATAACTGTTATAATGTCAGAGGTGAAAACTGTAAATTATTGAACTAATATTCATTTTAATGGTATCCCATTGCCAAAAAAAAAGAAAGAAAAAAGAAACAAGAACGTGGCAGCGACTAAAAAGGAAGTATAAAAACACAATTCAATCAAGGTAAATCTTTAAGCATGAAAGGTTCATGGGTGTGGGCTAAATGACTTTACAAACATTTGACATTAAATATCATACAGTCTCTATTTCAATGCGCTGCAGCTTTTTCCACATAGTCTAAAACACTCTTTTCACATAGGCTAATGAAATATTCTCTAATCCAACCAGTTACATTTCTTAATTAGAGTAATGAAACTAACTACTGACTTGTACTCAGTACACAGCAAGAAGGCAGAGGCTCCCAAAATGGGAGGCGAACCTGCACCAGCACCACTGACAGATGAAGAGAAGATGGTCAAGTATTAGAAGAATTTTAAAATCCAAAAGGAAAAATAATAACTGTTGCTTTTGTATTTGTAGGGAATAAAGATAACCAAATAAATTGTGAATCATTTGTGTTTATTTAACAGCTGTGATGTTGGTTACGGAATATATCTCGGACTACCCTTGCATCTGGCATCCTTCCATTCCATGCAGTAGGCTAATCTGATTCATTTTCAGAAGGTGGAATGATGGGAATGTGTGTGTCATCAATGCATCCAACCACACTGGAAATCCTGAAGGAAATTCTAATTATTGGGTTACTTTCAGAGATTAGAGCAAGATGTTATCAAATGAACGTCATTTATCAGATTAGCCTCATTTAAACCTATTTTTACACCACTGACTTACAGTCCTGTGAAACATCTCCAGGTTATACATGTAACCATGGTTCCTCGAGGGAACGAGACGCTGCATCCAAAAACGCTATGGGAACGTCTTCAGCATGACCGGCTCTGAATCGTATGTGGAATCAGTCCAATAGATGGGCAAGACATCATAGGCGGGTGATGTGATGACCAGGAAGCTTTAAAAGTACGTGCGGTGAAACTGGCATCAGCTTCTAGGAATGAAGCAAGCGCTGGCAGGGATGCCAGAAGTATGGCTTCGAGACGCAGCATCTCGTTCCCTCGAGGAACCATGGTTAAATGCGTAATCTGGAGACGTTCCTCTTCAGGAACTCGAGTTGCGTCCGAAAACACTATGGGAACAAGATGCCCACGCTGCCAGAATTACCAATCCCTGCCTAGTGTAGAAGAGCACAACTAAGGCAAGAGAACAGAAGAGCCCTGGAGTGGCTCCCAAATCTTAGTCATAGAACCTGACGAACATGAAGGGCGTAGACCATCCCGCAACATTGCAGATATCCTGCATTGGTACACCTGATAGAAAGTCCTTGGAGGCCACCACACTTCGGGTCGAATGAACTTTGAGCCAGCAGGAACTCCAGCACTGTACCAACCAGGCAGTTAACTGGGTCAAGCTGGTGGTCTCCACTTCAAGGCTTCCACTTCAAGGCGTATAGTTTCCTCGTTGAGGAAGCTCTGGATTGGAGGATGGTCTCAAAGACCTTGGTTGAGAGACTGGAAGCCATGAGCTGTGCCCCCTCAGGGGCCACTTCCACAGCTCCGGGCGGGGGTGAAATATCGTGCCCCCCGCCTGTGAGAGGAGATCCCTCCTGACGGGAACCTTCCATGGAGAGCAGTCGAGGAGAGAAATCAGGTCTGAGAACCATGCTTGGCCCAGCCAAAACCCAGTGGAGCTGGATGAGTCAGAGAGAACCAAAGGGGACACTGCAATGTCTCCTGAGTCACAAATGGGTCCACCTGAGCCTGGCCAAAAATTCTCCATATCTGCTTCACCACCTCGGAGTGAAGCATCCATTCCCCGGGCCTCGGCCCCTGCCTCAACAGGACATCTTCTCCCACATTGAGATGCCCAGGAATGTGCACTGCCCTCAGGGAGAGTAGTTTGTCCTGGGACCACACGAGTATCTGGTGTGCCAGCTTGTATAAGGGGTACGAATGCAGACCTCCCTGGTGGTTGATATAGAAGACCACCGCTGTGTTGTCGGTGTTTGAAATATTTCAAAGCTCGAAACATTGCTAGCATCTCCAAGCAGTTTATGTGCCACGTGAGATGGTGGCCACTCCACAGACCTCGGGCCGAGCGGCCACTCATGACCGCCCCCCAATCGGTGAGGAACGCGTCCGTCGCTAGCGTTACGCGGTGACAAGGAGCTCCCAGCACCGGGCCCTGAGACAAGAACCAAGGTTTCCTCCACATGTTCAAAGCAGGTAGGCATCGCCATGAAGAACCCCTTGGACTTGAGCCACCACTGTAGGGGTCTCATATACAGCAGCCCAAACGGTATCACATTGGAGGCAGCTGCCATCAGACCCAACAACTTCTGAAAATGTTTGACAGTGAGTGTCCGGCCTTCCCTGACTCTCGTGACTGCAGGGAGGATCGACTCGATACAAGGAGGAGACAGCTGTACCCGCATCGTGGTCGAATCCCACACCACGCCCAGATAAATGGTCCTCTGTAATGGAGGAAGTACACTTTTCTTGGTGTTTAGTCTTAACCCCAGCTCTTTCATGAGTGAGAACAACATCTCTATGCCAAACCGCCATCTGCTCTGATTGGGCTAAAATAGAGCATAGAGTATATGGATGCCCTGGAGTCGCAATGGAGCCAGAGCAGCATCCACACACTTCGTGAAAGTACAGGGTGAGAGTGCTAGACCGAAGGGAAGAACCCGATATTGGTAAGCTTCGCCCCTGAAAGCAAACCTCAGGAACTTCCTGTGAATGGGAAGGATGGAGACATGGAAGTATGCGTCTTTTAGATTTATCGTGACAAATCAGTCCTCGGACCTGATTTGAGACGCGACCTGGTGAGCATCCTGAATTTCAGTTGCATGACTGAGCCGTTCAGCTGACTGCAGAACGGGCTTCCGATCCCAGAGAGTGGGCTGATCTGGTGGGTGAGGAAGAAGATAGGGACTCGCCCGTCTCCATTCCCTCCACCAGATCCATCGGCGGAAGCGGGGCCAGCACCGCGGGGAACGCTGGTGAAGGCTCCCTCCTCGAAGAGAGCCTTCTGGGAGCGAAGCGTATGGAAGGGAAGCTGCTCGCAATGTGGGCAGTCGGCCCCCTCGAGAGCCGACTCAGTGTGCTTCGCTCCCAAGTAGACCACGCACAGACTGTGTGTATCCCCGCTCGTGATGTAGCGAGGGCAGGGAGGAACACACAATCTATAATGTGATCTGCTTTCGCCCTGACTATGCTTAGTATTTTTCTCAGCCTTAGACTTATATGTGATGGTATGCTTATGTACTGGTTGTTTGATGAACAAAAGTAAATAAGACTCACAGAACATAAAATGCGACTTACACACACTCACAGAGCTTCGCTGAATGACAGAAAGCTGACGCCAGTTTCACCACACATGCTTTTAAAGCTTCCTGGTCATCACGTCACCTGCCCGTGACATCTCGCCCATCTATTGGACTGATTACACAAACGATTCAGAGCCAGTCATGCTGAAGACGTTCCCATAGCGTTTTCAGACACAGCTCAAGTTCCTGAAGAGGAACTTCTCTTTGATGGATTTGTGCCCAGGAAAAAATTCTCAGAATGAGTGGGATGCACACTTTCCTTAAAATCTGCATACAGCGGACTTATAATGTGCTCTGCAAATCTGATGTTTTAAAGTGCATTTTTCTTATTTTGCAAATTATCAGCCAATGGGGTAAGAAATCAAAAATATTTTTGTTTCCAATTACATTAAGATTATTTTTCTTACCCTATGGCGGACAATTTTACTTGTTTCACGTAAAATGCTCTTAAAAGGAAAAATCCCACAGGAAACAAGACTAAATATAGACCATTTTCCATCTATAAAATGCATATTAAGAATTTTTAGATATCTGTACTTGAAATAAGACAAAAATACTCAGAAAGTAAAGCAATTTTGCAGCATGAATGAATGAATAAGGTATTTAAACTTCGCTAACACTATAAAAAGGGGGAGGAGACTGAAAGCATCAGGGTTAGGATTGCATTAGCTAAACCATAACCATTGAGTTGAATGTCAGCATATTACAGGCTCCAGGCCACAACAAATCTTTTGAGATGCATCAACATCCTGGGAACTTGAGGATCTAAATGCAACTTTTGGCCGAGACAGTTTTACTTGTTTTAGGGAAAAAGTCTGATTTATGAATTTCAGATGTTTTAAGTTTTAAATAAATCACATTTAATGATTTGATAATGCACTTTTAGCTAGAGTGACAAACAAGTCAAGTAAACAACTGCTGTGAAAGTGGGTCGTCTTATTTCTGAAGTGTCAGACAAAAGTATCTGAACCGAGAGCAAGTTACTGCCCTGATTTTATCAACTGTGAATATGATGGAGAAAATTATGCTATTTACAACAAACTTTCTCACAAAGATTGTATAAGGTAAATAAGCACAAAAATGCTGTTGAAAAGGTAATTTCCACTTTTATGTAGGCCTAAATATACAGTACATGTTGTTTTTGTTATGACATGGAATTGAAACAATCAGTAATGCAAATAAAAATGGATGAATGCACATAATAATAATAATAATAATAATAATAATAATAATAATAATAATAATAATAATAATAATAATAATATGAAATGTACAACATTCCAACAAGGCTGTAGTAACTACTGGAGATGTAGGCAGTTTAAAATAAAGTGTTTTACTGAAATGAATAAAGTATTTTCAGAATGCAATGCAAATATTTCTCAAAAATACTAAATAAAAATTGACATGAATTGGCATGTATCACACATTTTTACTAACGAACACATTCATGTCTCCTGTATCCGATTTCAGTCTAAAAGGCGATGGAACCTAGATTTTTTTCTCTCTCTATGAAAAAGAAATAAATAAATGTTGTCAGTGCAAAGCTAAATTGAAATAAAAGACCCAGTGGGTTTTCTTTATTCACTATGAATATGATATGATGAAATGATTGGAAATAATGAGACAGTTCCTTCAATATTGCTGTTTGAAAAAGTGAAAATGATAAGCTTTTGATTCCAGCTGTTAATGTGAGACTTACCTTATTTCTGCAAATGTAGATGCATACAAGCCAAATTATACACGTTATAAGACTGGATGAAATAATAAATGAAACATATTTCAAACGTTTCTGTTTTGGCTGCTCTTTGGTATGATGTTTGCAGGAATGTTTTAATTACACTATGGTTTTCTATATATCCAAAATAAAAGGTTAAGAATGCATCAAACATTTGGAAAAGTACAAAATCAAATTTTAATGTTTAAAAGCGTCTCGGGTTACCTATGTAACCATTGTTCCCCGAGAGGGAACTCAAAGCTGCATCCTAGTGGACAATTTGGGGAATGCTGCCAGTATGACCGGTGTCTGAAGCATGTGTAAAACAACTCCAATCCTATTGGTCCACGTGGCCCGTGACGTCATAGGCAGGTACCCGAAAGTATAAAAGGGCACCTGCTGAATACATCACCAACTCAGTTGTCTGAGGAGATGTAAACAGTAGGGCTGCACGATATATCGCATGCGTTGATAATGAACGTGGATTTGCGCAGCTAGAAGCACTGTCTAGGCAAGGGCTCAGGAAGACCGCTACTTAAAATCCCTAAGAAGGGAAACAGTCACTGAGCTAGCACATAGATATCCTCAGATAGCCATGTACCTAGGAAGGCCACCAAAGGGGACCGAGTGAGACTACCCAGACCACAAAGAGTGGGCTTTCTACTTAAAACCCTAGCAGGGGAGACAATACTGTCTAGGTAAGGGCACAAGGATGCTGCTACTTACTAACCCTAAGAAGGGGAGCAATCACCGAGCACAACTAATCCCACACAGTTAGCCTAATAACCAGGTAAACCTTCCAGTGAAGCTACTAGACCACAGAGAGTGGGCTATCAACTTACGACCCTAGCAGGGGAGATATCATCATCTAGGCAAGGGCTCAGAGAGACTGCTACTTAAAACCCTAGGAAGGGGAGCAGTCTCTGAGCTAGCACATAGCTATCCTCAGATAGCTATGTACCTAGGAAGGCTACCAGAAGGGGACCAACCGAGACTACCCAGACCACAAAGAGTGGGCTGTCTACTTAAATCCCGAGCAGGGGAGACAACACTGTCTAGGTAAGGGCTCAAGGAAACCGTTACTTAAAAACCAAAAGGAGGGGAGCAATCATTGAGCCATCAAACAGCTAGTCCTGCACAGCTAGCCTAAATAACCAGGTAAAATGAGGCTGCCCAGACCACAGAGTGGGCTATCTACTTACAACCCTAGCAGTGGAGATAGCGCTGTCTAGGCGAGAGCTCAAGAAGACCGCTACTTGAAGGCCCTAAGAAGGGGAGCAGTCACTAAGCTATCACATACATGTGCTCAGATAGCTCTATGTGTACGAAGGGCTACCAGAAAGGGGCCAACTGAAAATACCCAGACCACAGAGAGTGGGTTGTCTACTTACAACCCATAGAGGGGAGACAGCACTGTCTAGGTAAGGGCTCAAGGAGACCGCTACTTAAAAACCCTAGGTAGGGGAGCAATAACCGAGCTAGCACATGCCTATCCTCAGATAGCTAGGCTGTAGGAAAAGGGACCATTGCAATTGCCAAGACCACCAGCAGTGGGCTTTCTAATTATAGACCCCAAAAGGGAGATAGCATTATCTAGGCAGGGCTCAAGGAGCTAGTACATAGTTATCCTCAGATAGCTATGTTTCCAGGAAGGGCAAGGTAAAACACAGCTAGCCAATTCAAGTAAACCTGTCCTGCCATAACAATGGCTGAAATATAAACATCCTAAGATGGCTATAGTAAGGAGGTCCCCAATTAGTGTCAGTCCCACAGTAGGCTAACATGGCCATAACACTAGGTGGCTGGACACAGCTATCCTTGAATAGTATTTCCCTCAGATAAGGCTGAAGTTGCAAAGACTTCAGAGCTTTCCCAAGAGAACTTGTGCCAAGGGGAACCCAACCTAGTCATAGACGCCAGGCTAGAACATAGCTGCCCTCAGACTGCTATATTCCAGAGCAAAGCAAACTTGAGCTGGAGCATAACAATCCGCAGACAGCTACACTCTGAGCAGAGTAACAATCTACTCAGCCCAAACCAACTAAGCATGATTCAGAGGGACCGCCCTGGGAAAGCAGCCACTCCTAAACCTATCCGGCTTAACACGGGAAGGAACATTCCCCATAACCACTCTAGGTCACTGAAACACCCTGGGAGAGAAGCTTGCAAGCTCTCTCCACAGAGCATTCAATACATCCACACCCAGCGAGGCTCTCTACACACAATAACATGCATATCAGAGAGGCACAGCTGAGCTGAATATAACTCTACCCGTGATCTCGCGATCTTGCAAGTTCTGACCTAAAAACAATTCAGTGCTCACACTTCATCATCATGGCAACACGAGCATTATCCGCGGCATCAGGCAACCCAATGTAAAGGGTATGCGGACACCGCAGATCAAAGTAATCGCCGCGAGCTTGAGATAAAACCGTGCCGCGGCAACGGCCCGAGACCCAAATGCTTTTCCCCGCATCCCTCTGGAATAGGAAGTGGAGCGTTATCATTGTGACTTATCATCGTAGACACCAAGACAAAGATGGAAAAGTCAGAATATGCCCTCAAGTGTTAGAATCCAAACACAGAGACACACATTCCTTAAAGCACTGCTGGACTCACCAGGATGATGCTTCACACATGAACAAACAGACGGCTTCGAATACAACAAAAGATGGTGACGTATTCAGCAGGTGCCCTTTTATACTTTCGGGTACCCACCTATGACATCATGGGCCACGTGGACCAATAGGGTTGGAGTTGTTTTACACATGCTTCAGACACCGGACATGCTGGAAGCATTCCCCAAAGTGTCCACTAGGAAGCAGCGTTGAGTTCCCTAGAAGGGGAACTTGCTCTACCTTTCAAAAAGTACTTTTGGTTGCTGTAACTTAATTTATCCAAGTTGATTCATTCATATTAAATAATGTTTGACTTAAATGAAAATAGTTAATGTATGTGATGCCACACAATGCATGTATTTTTTAACTTTTTTTTTTTTTGTACTTAACCAAAATAAGTGGATAATAAAAATGAACAGCATTCTTTATATTTATTTAAATTTTGGAATAACCTGCACATACTCATTATGGTTATTGTGTTTCCCTCTGCAGACATGCACACGAAAATATTTGTGGTTAATCTAAAATAATGTTAACTGGTTTTATTCAAGTCACAAATATAATTTGTGTTTAAATATTTTATTAAAAATGTTAAGTATATGAGAAGACACATTTTCCAGTATTAGATGTGTACCTGTTGAGAAGACTTTGCATTCAACTCTGCACGTTGATTAACTCTAATATAAATGTCAAGAGTTTTATCAGATTACCGCCTTTCCTTGGTAATGGTATGCCATAAATCATTCATCATGCCGTTATGTACCTTTGATGGCAGAAGACCTCTTGTTGTGCATTTTTAATGTGATTGGAGTAAATGAAGGACATTTACTCATGTTCATAGTGTGAATATCCTTGATTAATTTTGAATACAATTAGTAATAGCTTTAGCAACATAGAGGAGACAATGGGAAAGATATTTGCAGTCTATCGATGCCACTTTATTTACATTGAAATGGAATTAGTTTCAATGTTGAGAATGAATTCAAAGAATAAATTAGACAAAGCGTCTAATTTCTGTGCCATTACTATCACCAAATGGTTATGCATCAGTCTGACAGGTGCCTACAATACTTGAAGTAATGAAGCTACATAGGTTTCCAAATGTCTTTCATTCTTTATTTCATGGTAAGAATACAATGAAACTGTGGACAGCACAGTGGGTACTAAAAGGGGAATGAATCAAAAACCTAAAACTTCAATACTGACCCCCCCAGGGCTTTTGCATGGTGAATATGGGACACCGCTGCAAATAGGCCCATGTTCTCATAAGCGTAATTCCGGTCTTGAATGCTGAGATAGTTCTCAGGTCAGGACAACTTAACATGGTGCAAGAAATTAATGTTAACATCTTGATACTGGCATATTGTATGTATGAATCATCTATCGATGGGCAGAAGAAGCTATCATTTGTTGTTTGATGCCTTTTCTTCATTAGTCACGGTTGATTTTTGGATGGAGGCCAAAGATATATGTACTGACAATCGGTGGCAGTTTGAAAACTCATACCTTGCATTTTGTTTTAATTGTTTGAAATAAAAAAGATAGATTGGCAGATTTCTCCAAGTCTTTATGCAGGTACATCACAGTGTTTAGGAGGTGATTGTTTTATGTTAGTGCTTATTTCAGTAGTCCCGGTCTAGTAGGGCCCTATTATTGTGGAAAACACAAATAGAATCACAGCATTTACTATATAATGCAAATTATTGTGGAATTTGGCCTATTTTGGATGAATAAATCAAAAGTATCGGGCTCTAATTTGTGATTTAAAACAGACAACACAGAATTTCTGAAAAAAGAGAAAACAGTAAATCAAAAATATGGCTGCAAGCAGCGATTACCGGGGTTCAAGCACTTTAGGTATTTAAGCACATAAGGAAAAATACATTACATATTGTTTAGCAAGCCTGTAACCATCTAAATCAATTATTTAAAAAGGCAAATCACCTGGATTTTGGCAAATCCAGGTGGTTACCTTATTAGATGGTTTTACAATGTTTATGACTGTTATAGCGCCAGCTGTGGTCCGATCTCCCTGAAACTTTGCATGCTTGTTTAGAATCACATGTCGCATGGGCTCAGCGGGTTTCATGAATTTTTCATTTAGGCTTTATAGGATTTTGGGTATATCGTGACAGGCCCCTTTTCTAAAGGACCCCGTTATAGCTTCCCAAAGGGTAAATTTCAACATGTTTTTGATAAATATTGACCTAGAGAGTCCAGAGAATTTTAATTTTTTTTCCAGACTGAGCGAAAGACCTAGGACTAGTTCGCAAAAGTAGGTTTTTCGCATATTCTCAGTCATTTAAAAAAACAGTTTGATTAACAGCAGTGGTTCTAGAGTCAGAGTTGTTTGGAACGAGGAGGTCTATCATACGATACGAATATCGTTGGTATGTGTGGTAAACCACACAATGTACAATCGTTTACGCCCTCAAAAAATGTGAAACCGCCCCCCAGTGGCCAATTTCTTTAAAATTTCTCACAGACCTTTGGGGCCATGAGTCAAACAGGTCCACCGAGTTTCGTTCCAATCAGCCTCCGTTAACCTTTTTGAATAGGTTAACCTTGTCAATAACCTTGCTCAAACTTCTTCAGCCAATGGCAGCCATGATTTTTTGAGATATGCAAATGTCTCCATAGACACTTGTGGCACTTTGGACTAAGACCGTGCACAGTGATTTTCATGTTGACAGGACAAATGGTTGTTTTGTAATAGCCATTTTTATGTGTTTTCCCTCTTATAGCGCCACCAAGTAGCCAATCTCCATGATTTTTTTCCCTGTGACCTTGAGCTCTTACATAAGTGTTCCGAGTTTGGCGAAGATATCTCATTTCTTTCAGTAGTGGGATTTTACTAAAAGTGGCCCTGCCCCCTTTGGACGTTTTGGCGTCCCTTTGCCACAGTGAGTCAAAAGTTCAACTATTTTTTTTGATAATTATTGATATTCACTCTCCAGAAAATCTTTCTGCACTGGTTTGGTCCTGAGCGGGGAAAAAACCTAGGACTGGTTTGCAAAAGTAGGTTTTGCAAAAAATGCGAAATACCTGAAAATTTATCTGGCTCATAATCAAATTTGACATTTTGTCCGGCATGAGCCAAGGATTCCAACGACATAAGACACTTGAGCCTGCGACTAACGGTTTTAGGAGTTATGACTGATTTCATACTTTCGATCACTGTAGCGCCCCCATCAGGCCCCGTCACGTTGTAGGCGGTGTGAGTACTACCATCCCTCCAAGCTTCAAGTCTCTACGACTTACGGTTTGGTCTGCACGATCAGGTTTACATGGAAATCACTCATCCGTAACCATTCTAACAATTACAATAGGGTTTCAGAACTACGTGCTTGAACCCCTAAAGAAAAGAAACAGAGCCCTATTAGTGTACAAATTTTCAAATTATTTAGGTTTTATGAATTCAGTTGGTTGACCATGTTTTATGAATGAATGAATGAATGAATAAATGAATGAATGAATGAACAAATAGATAAATAGATAAATGGAATCCAGAAAAATTTAACTAGAACACAAAAAATTGTATTTCTTAAACGTAATAAATTGTTGTTAAATTGTGTAAATTTCATTATTTCAATGAATAACGTGCTTTTTCTCGATCCGGAAAAATAAAAGTGGGGGCAAAAAAAGAAGGAATTGGGAAAAGAAATAAAACTGATTTGATAGGGCCCTAGGCCAAGTTCTTGCTCAGTCTGTAATATATAATCTTGTGCAAATCTGCAATTTTCCAGGAAGCCCTCCACATATCAGTCAGATGTGCTACAGCTTCTGCCACATTCAGTAAATTCCTAGAGAGGAAATGCTACGACAGCATTAGTCTCCAGCTTCCGCTTGGGAAGGGAGCTTAGGGAGAATATTCGTCAAACATCACAGAGAAGATGTTTCTAGAGCACTTTTTTGTGTGTCAGCTGACAGGGACAGGGCAGAGACTCTAGTTGGGTCCAAATGTGTGATCAGTCACAGTTATTACCAGCCTCTACACCTTTGTATGGTGCATAGCTCACTGTGACTAAATGATTTATTGTTCTCTCATGTTATTAAATGATGAATGCTGTTTAATTCATGACCCAGGTGCCAGGAGACCCTGACCAGAATACTGCAGTGGCTTGAGTTTTTACCCCCGGGGATGTTCTTGCACTGCACTGAAAATGTGCTGCCAAGTAATAGTTCTCTCTCTTTCACTGTCTCGCTCCTTCTGGTAACCTTTCAGTAGTGTTTTGATTAAGCATGTTTATTGGACTGACATGAGCTGAATGACTGAGCTATCCAACAGTTCAGTTGCACAGCTTGTTTTAAAGGATTAGTTTATAAAATAAATACATTCTGTCATTTACAGTACTTACCCTGTATGAGTGGAACACAAATAGATATTTTGAATAATATGCTGGTTACTTTTTTATGCAAATACAAAGTAGTCCATATGACAAAATTATAATATGTTTTGAAACTATTCACTGCATTGAACATTGCAAAAGCTTTAATAACTTTAATAAAAATTAAATGAAATAAAATATAAAACTTATTTCAAATTGTTGGCAAGACAACATTTCTCATTTTTGTTTAGTACGAAAACAGAAAAGACAAGAAAAAAAATGATATAGTCATTATAAAATAACATAATAATAATGACAATAATGACAAAACAAAATACCAATACTTTAAATAAAATGAAAAATAAACCAAAAATAACAAAATCTTATTCAAACTATAATATAATAGCAATGCATGTTTTTTTTTTCTTTGTTTTTTTTTTTTCATTTATTTACTTAAATTTTTATGTTGTCTTTTTATTTTTCTTTCTCTATGTCATTGCTATATAATGCACATTAAATTACCACTCTATGAAATTTGCCTTGCCACAATTTTCTTAAATTCACCTTTTTATGTTCTGCAAAATCAAGACCACGTTCGGGTTTGGAACAACATAAGGGCGAGTTTCTTTTCTTCTCTTCTCTTTTCTTTTTTTCTTTTGATGAACTATTGATTTAATATAACCATCACAACATTAAGTCTTTGGCTTGAAGCAGTCTCAATTTGTGTGAAAATGTTGATCCTGGAGTAGCTCTGAAGTTGGAGTGGCTGCTGTAGCTGCATGAGTATTGTAAGGTCATTACCACTTTGATGAGCGCACTGTGGACCTGAGAGCTCTGCTCATGGATGTGGAAGGTAATGAATAGCTAGCGCTGGTAATGATGAATGGGTCTATGGCTGTGTGGACTCTTGCGAGTATGATAATCACACAGAGAAAGTGCTTGGGTGTTGACGATGAATGTCGTCTCACATCAGGTGTGACTGGAGTGGAGCAATTAGCCTGTCATGGCAAAAACACATCACTGGTTGTGAATGAATGAACTATTGTGTTTACACTTAGGGAGGCAAAATGGTTTGGAACTTTCTATTCTGCAAAGAGTCCTGAAATGCATGCATCATTGTTTCCACATTAAGCAGCACAACTGTTTTTAACAATGATAATTCTTAGCAAAGTTTTCTTGAAAACTAAAGAAGCCTCTTAGAATGATTTCTGAAGGATCATGTGACAGTGAAGACCAGAGTAATGGCTGCTGAAAATTTGATACTTTGCATCACAGGAATACAATACATTTTAAAATATATTAAAATCTAAAAGTTTTTTTTGTAAATTGTGATAATCAATTGTTATTAAACATTTTACAGATCCCAAATGTCTGAATGATAGTTTGTCATGTAAATTTTGTTTCTTCAAAATCGTTGTTGTATTTAATTTTGAAAGATCTTTTTTTTTTACTGTGTAAGATAGGATGTGAACTGCGATAGGATGTGTGAGATTCCAACATTGATTCGATTAAGCCGGGTGTTGAGTGATTAAACTGACTGAACTTTTCTTTATGTTTCTTATGGGACACATAATGATGGCAGTTGACTGGCTATTATTTCGGTCAAGTCTAGGTCACTGCGCCTGCTGCCCATGCTTATTTCTCAGTATGGAGTCTAAGCATTACGCTGTGTTTTTTGTTTTTTTTTTCTGCCAGTTTTTGTTTGATTTCATACTGGAAAGTGAAATACTAAAGGGTTTTATCAGAGCAGGCAGCATCTTCTCACACACAATAACAGTTTTCTCTCTTTTTGTATCCACAGGTGTGTGTTGTGACAGAAGCAAGACCACACATTGCCGAAACGCCGAAATTGCAGTCTACAAACCCAGTGTTGCATCACTAGAGGTACTATTACAGATGTCCCACCAGTCCTGTGCTTCCTACAACATCAAATTGAACTAATTCATCTCTTATGGGGTCTACCAAATGAACAAAGGTAATGGGTAATTCAACCTCACGGATTGGCAAAACTTATTACATCTCAGCAGTACTATAGATTTTCTCATAAGTCGTTATGTTGATTATCTTTGTTTTAAACCCATTATTTTGAAGACTAATAAAGACTCAGTGGAGGAGGAGTCAGTAGAGCAGGGTGATGACACAACAGTCCCATAGTATGCCTCCACACTGATATGATCAGCATGTTGGTGTCCAACTGGGCCACATGTTGGCTTATTAACTTGTGTACTCAACAGATGGGCAGAGCATTGGGGCCCCCATTGTGTGGTCATGTCTGCATATATTGCATGTATTACAGAAAACAAGTGCCATACGTGATTATATACAGAACTAGTGAATCATGATGTTTGACTAGAACTATATATATATATATATATATATATATATATATATATATATATATATATATATATATATATAGTTGAAATGGTAAAAAAAAAAAAAAAAAAAAAAAATACAATAAGGTTCAATGTTAATTTCTATTATACATACACTGCAAAGGTTTAGGGTTGTTAAGGTTTTTTTTTTGTTGTTGCTGTTGTAATGTTTATGAAATAAGCTTCTTATGCTCATCAAGGCTGCATTTATTTGGTGAAAAATACAGGAATAACAGTAATATTGTGAAATAATATTTAAGTTATAAGTAAGTATTTCTATTTTAATACATTATAATGCAATTTTTTTCCTGTGATGGCAAAGCTGAATTTTCAGTAGCCATTACTCCTGCCTTAAGCGTCACATGACCCTTCAGAAATTGTTTAAATGTGCTGATTTGCTGCTCAAAAAAACATTTCTTATTATCAGTGCTGAAAACAGTGGCTGCTTAATATTTTTATAGAAACCGTGATACTTTTTTGGTGAATAGAAGGTTCAAAAGAACTGCATTTATCTGAATGGAAAACTTTTGTAACATTTTCTCTTTACTGGAATTTTTTTTTTTTTTTTTTTTTTATCAAAACAATGTGTACTTGTTGTATAAACTATAACTTTTGAACAGTTTTGTATGCACATTCATTTTAACATGTTGTATAAATCAACATTTAGCTAATGAATTATGAACGAGCATGAATTAAAAAATGAACAAAATAAGTGTATTAATTCTGGACAAAAAGCTTGCTGTTAGTTCATCATACCTAATGCAGTAACTAATGTTAATGACTTGAACCTTATTTTGAATTTTTATAACCAAAATGCATGTCAAATGCAAAGCATGCATATTTTGAGTGAAGAGTTCAAACCAATTACTAACTGTAATTGTAAATGAAAAATTAAATGACATTACATGGAATTATTATATAATTATCATTACATCATGGGGTGATTTAGAAGCAAACGTACATACTGAACAAACAAACACGAATCAGGATTGGCTCGGTTTGTTGTCTTCTCAATAGCTTATTTGTTCCAGATGAAGAGAGTGGAAAGCAGCAGATGGTGGGTCTGAGAGGGGTTGGGCAGGACTAAGACTCTCCCTCAGACAGCTATAATCCTCCCAAAAAGCCCTGGATGCTGCCCACTAACATCCAAAATCTCAAACAGTCTGAGCTGGGCTGCTGTCATACAGCCAGACCAGGACAGCGGTGTGTGACCACGTATTTTGCCATCGTAATAGAACAGAAGGCAAAGGGTAAT
Source organism: Acrossocheilus fasciatus (assembly GCA_036784905.1). NCBI lineage: Eukaryota > Metazoa > Chordata > Actinopteri > Cypriniformes > Cyprinidae > Acrossocheilus > Acrossocheilus fasciatus. Next base: position 29,931,348 of record CM071938.1, on the reverse strand, counting down.
GGTGCAGCTTTCCGATATTTATTACTGAACTGTAAAGCCACCTGTGCTGACCCCACCGGTTAAATTTCACAGAATTCAGCAAGCATGTTTAAGTGCATTGCATCCCAAAGGGTGCATTAAAGTCACTCACAACTGACCTAAAATTTTGGCTGGAACTCAAGTTTAGTCCTGTTTTCCATGCAAAGCACAACTTCAGCTTTTTGTAATTGCCTACTTACTCCCAGTTCTGCGATTTGTCTTTGAATTCAGCAAACGTACAGTGCTCAAGCAGAAGCCTCTGTAGCATTGATGAGCACGTGTCTGTAAACACAGTCTGAAATGTGATGCAACTGAAGCAGAACGTTACTCATGACCTTCAGATTTTGTGGTTAGGTAGTCACTTAGTCATTTAGAATGAATTTACTGTGCATTAATTCCAATAAGCAAAAGATGATAGTTTAAAGGCGACTGTTGATTTGCATCAGCCAAACCGCTGTGATCAGATGTCATGAACTCAGTATGACATGCTGGTACTGTAGATGCTACTGAAATATTTACATGAACATGTCAGAGACTGTTTTTAATCTGAATTGTTTAAGTTTTAGGTTAGATAGTCTGAAATGTTTTGAGAAGCTGAAAAGAAAAAAAGAAAAATGATCTGGTTTAATAGAATGATCCATTAAAAGGATAATTTGCTGACAAATTGTCTCACCCACAGGCCATCCAAGATGTAGATGAGTTTGTTTCTTTTTGAGAAATGTAGCATTACTTCACTTGCTCACCAATGGATCCTCTGCAGTGAATGGGTGCCGTCAGAATGAGAGTTCAAACAGTTCTAAAGAAATATTTAGATTTTGGTGTGAGAGAACAACAGGAGACAGACTTTTTCACTGGAGGATACTTTAATATAGATTCGTATTTTGGCCAGAAGTGACAGTTTAAAGTTAAAATGCCTTGATGAATTTGTTTATTAGAAGCACACAGCTGTTCACTTCACAAGATTGATGGACTTGAGTCATGTTGGTTACTTGTGGATTATTGTGATGCTTTTATCAGCTGTTTGAACTCTCAATCTGACGGCACCCATTCACTATAGAGGATCCATTGGTGAGCAAGTGATGTAATGCTACATTTCTTCAAAGCTGTTCCGATAAAAAAACAAACTCATCCACATATTGGATGGCCTGAGGGTGAGTACATTTTCTGGAAAATTTTCGTTTATGGATGAACTATTCCTTTAATGAACAATTTTATGTGCATGCAGTTTTTTTTTTTTTTTAGTTTTTTTTAATAAAGCGTTTAACCTTGCAAAATTGTCTGTGTTTTTGAACAGACGGAAGGTCTTTCTGCTATACTGGTACTTGCTTACTATAGCTTTATGAATATGTAAACCTCTCACTTATTCAGCACATTTATTATGCATACTGCCAATCTCTGGCAAGGAGGAAGTGTGCGTATCAGCAAAAAAAAAAAAAAAAAAAGCAAACAGGCTGTTGTTACACCAGTAAGGCTCTGTAAGGTGTTTTCAGACAGTGTATTCACCATACTTTTTTTTTTTCTGTCTAGAGAAATCACATTTAATAATATGTGGACTGATGTAATTAAATTGGAATACTGCTTTTATCGTTGTTGAGAGCTGGTCAGGATTTGTGTGGCATTGTTATGAATATATCTGTCCCCCGTGGTGCTGACAGCCTTCAGATATATAACTGACACAGCATGGCACAGCATGGTGAACATGCACCCGAAAGAACAATGATGTCCACAACCCTGGGTTCACCGGGGTCAGAGAGTCAGAGAGCCTGTATTCAAAAAATGTATAAGAATAGTTCTTCCAGAAATTAAAATTGTTGTTGTTTACTTATTCCCATGTCCCCAAAGGTTTTTTTTTTTCACTTCACTCAGCTCTATACAATGGCAGTTACTTGAACAGTATTCAAGCCTTAAATCAATCTTGAGCAACACAGCAATTTTTTTTTTTTTATTCGTTATTATAAATGAAATTTCTGCATTCAGTGAAAAGTTTAAAGTTTTGAGATGATCAACTTCGTCAAAAGTGTGGCCGATTAGCCAATTAAGAAAAATAGTCATTTCGACTATATGAGTCCTAAAACCAGTGCACATTTTGTGCTTTTAGTACATTTTCAGTGATTATTTTGTTAAAATGCCAGTTATTTTAATTGCGATAAATATTGACTATACTGATATTAAATTATTCAATATTGACATAGACCTACAATACATTGTATATTAGCATTAAATCGGCCACCCAGCTCTAAAAATATTAGGGTTAATCTTTATTGACCATTAAAAAAAAGAAAATAAAAAAAAAAACTTCCGATTACTAATTACTTGTAATTACAAGATTACAAGTATTACAAGTACTTTTAATTACAAGAAATCACATTATAATCATATAATTTTGATTCCAAAAAAAAAAAAACATATTCAAGATTAGCGTTTGTAATATATGCTTTACATAAACACAGAAAAAAGTACACAATTCCAAACAGTCGTGAACTCTCAATAAGCACAAATCACTGAGCACGCGCTCTATCCTCCAGCTGAGCATCACTATTTAACAAAGATGCGCAGCAGCAGCAGCATCTTCGCCCCGCCCATCCCAGCCTGCGCTCTTTCTCTCCGCGTTGCGTTCACAGCGCAGGCGCAGTACAGAGCCACCGCGCGGCTCACTATTTAGCAAGAAGGGAGAGCGCATACTCAGCACCTGTCGTGTGTGTGGCTGGGGATTCGGTGGGAGGGGTCATTATTTGGCAGGGAGCGGCAGAGAGACGAGCATTTCCTAGATACCCACAGCAACGCGTGGATTCATTCTGCTTCCATCACTTCAGAGGCGAGCCGGCGGATTTTCTGGGCTGTTTAAACTTACTGGCTAGGTTTGGAAAGCCGTCAGTTTGGAAATAAATCATAGCATCGTATTTCCTCGGAAGTGTTTTGTTCCTGTACCGGGGCTGTCATCACTGAAGGTAGGATCTATGGAAGCCACTTTGGAACAAGCAAACCGTTATTAGATGTGTCAGAAAGGCGAGGCTTGTGCATCCTAGCCTTATTGCTCTGATTATAAGGATTTAAACTAGGGGAGAAAAAAAAAAAATCAGATATCAGATGAAAGATACATAGGTAAACCCCCATGAAGCGACTGTCTAATGCATCCCTCAGCTGTATAAATCTACAGTTATTCCAGCACCGAGGTGATGGCCAGTGCCTCCCATCTGCAGCCTGCTAGCATACCGGCTAACCAGCTCATATTATGTTAAAGAAAGGTTTGCTTTCAACAGAAAAATAGCGGAATATTATCCGCGTGGTATCGCGCGTTATTTTGCATACGCATGGTGTATTGTAATAATAAAAAGCATCGTTTCGACTAACTGCGGTCTGTAGACACCTTCCATCCTCATTGTCGGAGCGCCTCCCGTCTTAAATGTCCCGTTATTCTTTGTCTGCTATTACTATTGTGCACGATTTTATATTTAAATGATAGGTTGCAAAGACTTTTAGGATCTGTACGTTTATAAGAAGTAAATATTAAAGTTTTATAATAAGATACAACTTTAGACTTCATGACATTGAGATATTTTGTCGGTTCTTGTTGCTGGATGAAACCCAGTGTTAGAAAATTAACTTTCATTTGAATATAAAATGGTATTTGGCCCGGAATCGATTCCTTTTTTTTCTTCATCTTCTTCTACCTTTATGAGGATATGGGTTTCATAAATAAATAAATAAATAAATAAAACATAGTACTGCGTGTCATCAAATTTATGTCAAATTTTCCAGTTGCAGGCTGCGAGTTAAAGATGGTCTGGGTTTTTGTGGCAGGTGTGCCAGATCCTAAATTATATTCAAACCCCAGAAGCTAGTCGAACAAAAGATTGATGAATTGTTTGTATTTCATCATGACATTAAAAGACTGCATTATTGACTAGAAACAATAAATAAATATATATTTACAAATCAAAACACATATTTTCACTTGTTGCCAAATAGACACTAAAGGTTCTTTCACACTAACGACGCTAACTGTAACGATAACCATAAGATTTGAATTATCGTTCTAATTCTGTGAGAATAGGGAAGTCCACATTGCAGCTAATGATAGCAACACTGAGGAACGATATGCTTGGAATCATTTTTAGAATGATTTTGTCCAAATGATAAACAAAGAAAGAAACAACAACAACACAAAACCATTGCCAGCCAATCAGATTCCACCAACTTTAAAGAGTTTGAGCATTTAAAGCGGTGCACATTTTCAATAAACAGAATAATATTGTGTGTTGGTGTGGACTAATATACGGTAATTATCATAATAGTTATCTTTAGAGTTAGCGCACAGAAGTTGCCTTCGCCAAAGGAGGTAATCATAGCAACAGTACATTGCATATGTGCTTTCCGTTGCGTTCCGGGGAGTGTGTCTACAAAGCATGCCATCTGCTGTCAGAGGGATCACTTAATTGTAAATTTAAACTTCGCAACTAAACTTTTTATTTATTTATTTTTTAGATGGTTGACATTTAGCTAACTGTGCTAGTGGTGTAAATGGCTAAAATGAAATTTCTTTAAAATATTAGACTCCCTGAAAGTCATTGTATTATTCACATGCTATTATCGCAATTTGCTCACCCGAATCAGATAGGCCAATTAAATATACTCTCCAAATCTATGGATACATTTTATTAAATACATAACAAATGTAATATGCAAAAATGAAATTTGCACATTAAGTACAAGACATTTCGTCACATTTATTATCATTTTTGCTTTGAGCCCTGCTTACTTTCAGACCATAAACTGAGCATAAATTTTATAATTGTTGATAAAATGCTGCATCTGAATGTGCAAGTTGTTAGAAATGTTGTATAATGCATGTTTAGCTTATCTAAACTCTATATTGTGACTCTATAATTGTAAAACAAGCCCTGTGCAAAAGCAGTTGTTGTGAATTGTTACACCTTATGCCAAGGTAAACATAGAAAGTTTTTCATTTTATCACATTTATGCTCCACTAAGTGATTTTACTCCTAGGATAGCTCAATGAATCAAACTGCATGTGTTATTTATTTATTTTTGTGGCTTGTTAAAGTATTTTATTCCTGGTCACAACTGGAACCCGTGGGAACCTACAGAGTAAAAAATGTCTCAGCTGGTCAACGAGACCCAGTAGGAAGTTGCAAATAATCAAATATATATATATTTTTTACAGTTATATATGCCAAATATGATACGTCTCTATTATGATGGTTTACTTGCTTCCTATTTCTTGTCATGTGACACTTCACAACAGCCAAGCAAAAATGTTCACATGCAATCAAGACAGTCTGCATTTATTTATAGTTAACATTCTACAATCTTCAAACTCAAAAGTAAAGTTTTCTCAAATGTTGTCATTGGGATTCAGTGGGTTTGTGTATTGCAAGTTGGATAATACAAATCCTAAACAGACATGTCATTTCTTTGGTGAATTTCTTATAATGATGTGGGTTTGTAAGAGTATTTGTGAGCACTAGATTCCCATCAGATCAGTCAGCGTGTAACAACAAAACATTTTAATGCACCCTGTCCCTCGCAGTCAACAGCATATTGTAACACCCTGTTCATACCGCTAATGAAACCACAAGCTGGAATGTTCCCATTCTAATCAATGAAGCTGACTGTTTAGACAGCTTCCTTGATCATAATGGCAGTGTTTTATTTGCTCATTCGCAGTGTAGAGGTTTCCATGCCGTACAGAGTTGTAACAGTAGCCGTAAGCAGAAACCAGATGGGTGTGAAAGGGCAACAGTGAGGCTCTATTTAGAAGTCGAGCATTTGATTGACAGGGAGGTGTGCAACACTATTACAGCCTCCACGATCATGTCAGAGCTTTTCTCAGCACTGTAAGTCACACAGTGTTTTTAAAGGGTCACATGCTTTCGGTTTTCCTGTAATATGACACTGATATTCTATATGCACAGTATTTATTATGTTTCGTATACAGTAGGCCGTTAGCAACAATTTCACTCAAAAGCAAGTTCTTTATCTGCTGTTATAATACTCAAATGGACTGGCATTGCAAATAAATAATGTGCTTTATAGTGAGTACTAGGAGAGCAGATTTGCCCTGTGTCAGCTCTTTTGGACGCCCTGTGTGCGTGATCTCAGCGAATCTGGTCGCTATGGTGTCTCTAGGCTGAGGCGAGGGGCTCTGTTTGCTAAGACAAACAAGCAGTAATAAAGCACCCAGCTAGACAGAGAGTCTTTCCGATGTGAAGGCGCGCTCACTGCACTGAATGACAGGAAAAATCCTAGCATGCATTGTTCAGACTGTTGATTCTAATGTGTGCAAACATTTATACAGCACTTGTCGTCTTGCGAAACCACACTTGAAAGTGACGTGTTGGTCTGTCTGTCTGTCTGTGCATCCATCAATTTATTTGCAATATATGTATGAATGTGAAAATATTTTCTTGAAATGCGTGCTTGTGCCACATTTATTTAAAGCAGAACAGTTTAAAAAAATAATAATAAGTTTTTGTTTATATATATATATATATATATATATATATATATATATATTATGAATGAAGCAATAAATATGCTGTTCATAATTAAGACAAAACATACGAGAGTTATCTTGATACTATTAGATGTGTAACTGTGTTACTGCAGTTAAGTAAAATTATGAAAATATAAAGAAGGTGTGATAAAATCTTGTGTGATCTCTCTTCAAAACAGTAATTTGTACATATATATTTTTTTAAATTTATATATCAGTTATTCATTAAAGAAAGTATTTTTTTTATTTATCAAACACATATTAAATAATCAATAGGTGTCAGTAAATACACTTATACTTTTTCAAAAACATTTCTATTTCAAATAAATGCTGTTTGAACTTTCTAATAATCAAAGAATCATGTAATAATGTATCACTGTTCTGATAAGCAGCACGACTGTTTTCAGCTTTGACAATAAAAAAAAGGGGTTTCTTGCGCACCAAATCATCATATTAGAATGATTTTTGAAGAAACATGTGACACTGAAGATTGGAGTAATGGCTGCTAAATAAAATACATTTTAAAATACATTTAAATAGAAAACATTTATTTTAAAATATAATAATATTTCACAATATTGCTGTTTTGCTGTATTTTTAATCAAATAAATTCAGCCTTGGTGAGCATAATAAACTTCTTTCAAAAACATTAAAAATCTTAACAAACCCAAATTGGTTTTTAACGCTAGTGTAAATGTGCAAATATTTTTTAAATGTACAGAGACTATATTTTACTCAAAAAAAAAAAAAAAAAGTCTCTGTAAGTAAAATATTTCTAGACCTGTCTTTGGTTTATTTTAAACAAATTTGAAATGGTAAACATTTGTTTAGATTTTATCAGCAGCATTTGTTTGCAGTTTCAGAATAATTCATTAAGTTAATTGCTTTTCTGTTTGTGAATCTTCTTATAAATGTGCCCATAAAGCGGTTTTCAGAAAAGCCTTTAAATAAAGAGGTGAAACTGCCTTTAATTAAACTTTTATTGTCACAGTTAAAAGTTAGGAGGGCCTTTCCAGTGATGCATAGAAAAAGACCCGAAGGACAAGTACTGTGAAGTATAAAGTGTAATGTTGAAATGAAACTTGTTTCAAAGGATGAACTAGGCAGAATTAGCCCTTTGTAATGGCCTAGATCTAAGACAGACTGTTTTGTCTTACCTCTACCTTTATTTAATTTAGAGCAAATGTTTAATGCATTATTTTGAGCATATGCCACAGACCATATGCAAATTTCATGAATATTCCCACTTATTCTTTGCTGACATTATGAACTCACAAGCTTATGCACTATAATCTGAGTAATGGGAGTAATGTTAGCAGTGACTAATGTGGAAAGACTTGAAACACCCATTTACATCAGTGCTAATGTGCCCAAATACATTGTGCGCTGCCTATTGGGATGCAGATGTGGTTATTGTTCATGGAAGTTCCCCATCAGGTTTCATGTAGAAGTTGTTCTCTGTACTCATCTTGATCTTATTCTCATCCATTTATAAAAGAGGAAGCATTAAACTGGTGTTAGATGTACTGTACAGAGGCCTAGACATGACAAATTGCCTCAGACAGAAACATTGTTCTTGTTGATTTAAAGTTTCAAACAAGTAATTTTAAGCCTTGTCATCCAGCATTGCATTTTTGCCCCACATCCTTAACCCTCATGTTGTATTCCAGTCATCTTGACCAAGAGATGATTTTTTTATTTAATTTTTTTTCCCCCGAAAATGATAATTAATATTATCGCATTGGACTGAAGCCAACTTATTTTGCTCTCACGCAGCTTCCAAAAACATTTTGATAATTTCTGTATTTTTTGTACCCCCCAAAAAATTGCTTATATATTTATCATTATGCTATATTAGTATCATTAGCTATATCGTAGGCCTCATTGACCTGAGTTTATTCATCTCAGTTTTTTGCGTGAAGGAAAAAGGTGCAAAGCTCAGATCAATGAGGCCTGCGACCAGTCAGTTCCAAAAAGGAAAACTAAATGTGCTAATTGAAAGAAAGTTGATAAAAAAAAAAAGACTTCAAGAAAAAATTCAAGATTTGGTGATAATAGCATAATGAGAAATACACAAGAACCATATTATAGGACAATTTTAAATGATTTTCAGCACAGTACTTTTATATCAGTATTCCTAGTTTAGATGTATTTTAGATTTTTATAGTGCACTGTTGTCCTATTTCCACTGATATTTTCAGAAGTTTTTAATGGGAAAAAAGTTGTTACTTGGCTTTGTGTCATAAATGTAGCCACCAGTGCATTAGGCCTATATGAGCAGCTCATCTTGTTGTCAGTTGTGATTGGTCTTCCGAGAAACATATGCTTGGAGAATTTGAGGAAAGCATGATGATGGTGGGTCAGTGCAAAAGGGCAGCGTCTACCTGGAGACACAGTTGCTTTTTAAAAGTCTGCATTATCATTTTCTGAGAAGAAGGCAACAGTACTGTCTATATTTTTCTGAGGGATGCTGAGCAAGAAGCCACTTCTCTGATCTTCTCATTTGCAAACAGCGGCGCCTTTGAGTTTGGAGACGGTGAGAGCGACTGCCTGCAGCGCTGCAGAAGTAACTGAGGCAGTGATGCTGCGAGATATAACTTAAGCAACACAAACAAATCACAATTTACCATAGATTGCAAACAGCACTTGGTGCTCTAAGTATTTTAAAACTTTTGACACTTTTATTTGATATTTTATTCTATATTTTTCCGATTCATTTTGTGAAAAGAAAAGGTTATTTCTCAACGCACTTTAGCATTCAGAAAGCTTTTATTTTTTATCTGACCAGTTTTGTCACAGCATCTCCCTGAAGACTTTTAAAGGGCACTGGCAAAACTGGTCTCATTTTCTTTCTCAAGCATGTGTGACTGTGATAAGTCAACACAAGCTTTTTTAGACTGCATCAATTTATCCTTCTCTTCTTTAGCTTCATCTGTTTCTCCTGCTTTCTTTAGTTCCCTTCTTTCTCCAAACCAATCTGCAAACAACATCCCAATGTAAGGTATGAGGAGTCGTTGTAGGAGTCATCTTCCTCCTCTTGCTGTCTCTCTCTCTTTCCCTGCACCTTTTCATTTTTCTGTATCATCAGTTTTTGTTGTGGGTTCCTTCTCTGCACTAATAATATTTATTGTAAATAATAATAATAATAATAATACAATTTCATTTCACATTTCATACTGAAATTTACTGATATTTGTATAATAACTCATCAGTTCTATTAACTTATTATATTATCTCATTAAAAAAAAAAAACTGATCTTATTTTGCAGAATTACTTTTTCATGAATAGCAGCAGTTGCTCATGTTAAAAATTGAAATGTACTGACATCACACCATGGTACAGTACTTAATTTATAACTCTACTTTACAGGCATTCATACTTATTTTTCCATTTTGCTGTTCCCCGCTTATTTTTTTCACACTTGACATCCCTTTTGCGAGAGCGCTCAGTGCGGTGTATAAATTCTGTTGAATAAACAAACCCATGTTACACAGATTACCAACGATCGGGTTAGGAAGTGAATTAAAAGGATAAAGAAAGCATATGGCAGTTCGACCATAATTTTTAATTTAAAAGTTTGAATCGTTTGTTTTGGTGCACTTTTTATTCACAACATAAAAAGGTAACACTTTATTTGTTACACTTGTTACATTTTTACATGTACTTACTATTATAATAACAATTAATTATGCATAATTACATGCCAGTAACCCTAAGCCAAACCCTGATCCAAACCCTAACCATATACAGTAATAAGTACATGTAGTTAATTAATGTTACTCAGGACTTAAATATATAATTACACTGTAACAAGGACACCTTAAAATAAAGTGTAGCCCCCAAAAAAATAAATAAATAAAAAACTTCAGTAGGTTCAGTTGATTGATTGATTGATTTATTGATTGATTGAGGCTGTTTGAACTCATTAAACCTAATGAGCGTCTACACTTTGAAAGTTATTTTGTGTCATGCATTTTCAAAACCCACTGGAAATGGTTGAAAGTGGAAAGCTCAATGATTTAGGCAGCCTTTTTCACTTGTGATGGGATCGACGAAAAATAATCTTAATACCAGTAAACAAGGCCTTATTCATTCTCTCTTTTTTGTCCAGAACAAGATACAATTATTACTACTTTTCTCTTCAAGTCAGTAAAAAAAAAGTCTACTCAAGAAAATGCTAACTCTAGTTTTCCTACTCTGTACCTCTTTTCTTTATTTCAGCCTACTTTCTCCTCTCCATTTTATTCCTATGCATTCAGCACCCCTGAGGGAAATTCTATAGCACAAATACTTCTTCAGTGTGTGTTGGAGCACAGTATATTACACTGAGCTGTCCTCCATCGTCTTTTAGATATGTCCTTTTCCTCTAGCTTTACTCACGCTTGTTTTTTTTTTCTTTCTCCAAATGCTTCCCTGACCTTCTGTCTTTGAGATTTTTAACATTAATTAACATTCTTAATTACCTTTGGTTACCTAAGCCAAAATCTATGAGGGGGTCAATGAATGTTTTAGCTCCACTATTAGCGTTTAAAGCACTCAGGTATGGAAGCGACCACCAGTCTTCGTACATCAGGGTGTTTTAGGCAAGCTGAGCCCATTTACCTCCTTTTGAGGTGTCAGCAGTCGCAGCATTGGACAGATGGTCACTCCCCGTCCTGGCTGGCTTGAGTTCTATTACTGAGGGAAATCAATAGGACTGTAGAAGTCACCGTGACCTGTAATTTAAGAACATCTATAAAACTGCACGCTTTACTTTGTTCCATTATTATTAGGATTCCCCTCTGATGGGCGCGTTGTCGCTTTAACTATAAACGCAATTGATTTTCGGCCTAGTTGTGGCCTTAAACAATATCAGCTAGTCGCAAATATAATTTTTAGACATCTGGTTTTTATGCTCAGTATGCTGGGAAATTTAGCACTGTGAATGAAACAACAATCTTGTTTCTTGTCTGAACATTAATCTTTGAAATAGACCATTTTTCTCTTTGGCATCTTCATGCAATATATCTGTAATCAAACCAAGGACAGATCTTATTTGCCTGTGCACTAAAGCAATTTACTGAATTGCACGGGAACATGGCATCAAGATTTTCATTTCAACATCTAACAAACTTAAATGTATTCTGTTTTGAATTAAAGTATCATTCTTTTTGCACTGTATAAAACTTTTGCATTATATTTCAAGTTATTTGAAGTCAAGTTTGTATTAGGAACTGAGCAAAATTAAAGTCATTATTCACTGAAAATTCTGCACTAGCTTATTTTGGTGCATCTTTAAATGAAATAAGTTCACAAAACCTCACTTAATGATTTGTTTGGGAATCAGAATCAATTCTCAATCCGATTCAAAGACTCACTGATCTGGTTTTAGTGATTGTAGCTTACTGGAGAAGAAAATCATTCGTGAAAAATGAAATTTCAGCTTGTTCACTCAAAGCTATGACTTCAGAAGACTAGTAATATGGTACGGTATTCATATGGTGCTTTGGAGTCATTTTTGAAGCTTGAAAGCTCTAGGTCCTATTTATCATTATTGCATTGAAAAGAGCTACCAGTACAAAATTCCTACTTTCATTTTCCACAGATGAAGGAAAGTCAGATGGGTTTGGAACAACATGAGGATGAGCAAATTAAAGATTTGTCATTTTTGTGTGTGAACTAATCCTCAAACAGTTTTCCTCACGAATGCTGAAATTAGCTGTCAGTGCTCATTTACCTTTCCCAGAAATAGTAGGCCCGAACATTATTAGCTTCAGCTCCAGACGCAATTGCTGCTCAGAGTAATTTGGCTATTGCTGCTGTTGTCAGTTTGTTTTGCAATGAAATGCTATAAAAAGTTGGAATTTTTGTGCACGTCATTTGTCACCGGAGAGCAATAAGTGAGAAATTCCCTCATCCATTTAGCTCAGACCTGTTTGTTATCTCTATGCCTCTTCATGAAACGAAGAAATAAGCAATATTTGGAGCGGAAGCTAATAACAGCCATCTAAAATGGAAAGAGCTTTCCCTGCTCTATAATGAAGAGTTTTTTCTTGAAGGAATAGATCACATAAAATCTGTATAGCATACAGCACATCGAAATGGGATGCCATGAAAATGAGTAAGTAATGGCTAAATGTTCATTTTTGGGTTAACCTTTTTTTATGGTTATTTGCATGCATTTATTTCATAGTCCTTTTGAAAGTATGTAAGTGTAGTGTTAAGAATGTTAAATTTAAAGGGTTGGTTCACCGAAAAATTACAATTCTGTCATCCAACCTCAAGCTGTATCAAACCTGTATGTTTCTTTGTTCTGTTGAACATAAAACAAAATATTTTGAAGAACGTGGTAACGAAAAAGTTGCTGGTCCCCATTCAATTCCATAGTAGTTTTGGAAGTTAATGGGGGCCAGCAACTGTTTAGTTACCAGCATTCTTCAAAATATCTTGTTTTTGATTTAGCAAAATAAACGGAGTATACTTTGAAAGACACACATGAACACTCTTTTGGCTGAGGCTGCTTTTAAACTGCTGGGGAACAGAGATGTGAAGCTAGTGTGATCAGTGAAACCGTCTCGAATCACTGAGCAAGGATTTTTTTTAAGGAATTTCATTATGAGATACAGTGCTTTATAGTAATATTTTTTTTAAAAAGGAAGCTCTAGTCTGTGCTGCTTGTCCTGACCTTGTTTTACATGACTGCATGTGTTTATCTAGGTATTAGCCTCAATTTGAGCTTTGACTTAATCTGGGTAAACAGCAAGGTACTGTGAAAGAGAGAGGACTGCAGTATTGAGTGCTTTTGTGCATGATTCTGTAAGAGAGAAAGGTAGAGAGAGATGTGTGGAGTGGGAATTGGGTGTTTGAGTGGGATAAGTGGAGTGGTGGGACTATCCATTGTGACTGAGCTTCTTATAAACAGCAGTTCTGAGTTGGCTGATCTTCACCGCCGTAGTCCTGTAATGAGAGCTTTTCATATTATTCCATGATCTCAATAATTGGTTGTTATGTAAAGCAGAAGGTAATTTGATTTGCATATCCTTAAGGAAATATCAGTGCTTGCAAGGCAGCAAAAGAGTAGTTGACGGTCAAAGCCAGACAGGTTAGATATACAAAGGCCATTATGACATCATCCGATTGCTCCCATTATAATTAATGGAGATGTCTATACTGCAAGTGCCCAATTGCATTACGTAGACCTTCAGTTAATGGACTTCTATTTTTGATGCATTGCACAGCTATTATACTTCAGCTACTTACTGTTACATCAAAGCGAGCTTGTGATGTTTCAGGTCTCTGGCCTGTTATTTTAATGTATTTCCTTTTAAAATACTGTACGAAGCAAATTTAATGTTACACTTCTTAAAGTTTATCTAAAAAAAACAAACAAAAAAAAAAACACATTGACAATCATCTACAAAATGTTGAATGGAATTTCATTATTTTAATCTTTTTGAATTCTCTTATCACCAAGATGGGAAATATTTATTGATAATTATAATTAATAATAATAATAATAATGATAATACAATTTTAAACAACACTTTTCTTTTTTTAATATGTAATTTATTCCTGTGCTGGCTAAGTGGAATTTTCAGCATCATTACTCCAGACGTCTGTGTCACATGATCCTTTAGAATCATTCTAATATGCTGATTTGCTGTTTAAGTAACATTTCATAATAGTTGTGTTGCTTAGGCAAATTTTTATATATATATATATATATATATATATATAGAAACCGTTGTGTTTTTTTTTTTGTTTTGTTTTTTTGGGGGGTTGTCTATTTTGGGGGATTGAACAGTTATTCATAAACCAGCCTGGAAATTCATGTTGGCCTTAGCTGTTTTGACAGGGAAGATGCATTTAAGTCCAATGATTGCCTTGCAGAAGTTGTACACATTGTCCAGAACTGAAATGATCACAAAGGAATATTTTCTGGATCGGTATAACAACTGTCTTGAGGCAGAGCAAACAAGACCAGTCGTAATTTCTTTCTGCGTTTCATCTGAGATTGTAGACAATGCTCTGTTGATAATAGTGGTGGTTACTGCAGGCCTTGGGAGCATCTGTGCGTCTGCTCGGCCTGAAACAAAACAGAGCCCAAAGCTCATTCTCTGTCTGAATGAGGATTAGTGAATCAGATGGACCGTTTGCTTACAATCCTCTTTTGAAAAGAAATCTGTGTGTTAGTTTGGTCTGTGGGCTTGTTAGTCTGACTGGCCTGCTGCATGTTTATCCAACTGACTTTAGCCTTTATCACATTTAGAGAATGTGATAAGCACTATTTTCCATGTCTAAACTAACTAAAAAAAAACTTTATTTTTGAGACATACAATATTTTGCAGATCAGATGCTAATTCAGGAACAGCTCTGATTCAGTGAGTTAATTTAGTGGATGGTTTATCAGACTGATTCAGAGTGGTACAGTAAGTGCTGAGTTTGTGAATCCTTTTGAACGATTCGTTTTAAGAGCCATTTTTTTGTTAATCAGACTACACTGCTGGCACTGTATAGGCCTGTTTGTTTTTTTCATGCAGCCTGATAAAAAAACTAAACAGAGAGACATGTTTTCTTCTCATTATTTTGTGGTACACAGCCTCTTTATCTCTTAAGTTCAGACTGTAAACTCACATTAACAGCTCGGGTAAAATATGATTTCGATTTCTCTAGCTGCAATTTGTTTAAGGATTAAATTAAAAATTCATTAATTTGGTCCCAAACTGGCCAATTAGAAAGGAAAGGGCCATCTGTAATATACAGTATTACCAATTTGGTTTTTATGTGACAGTTTTTTCTGATTAGTTTAATACCGAAATGTACTTGAAAGAAAGAATGACACAATAAAAATGGCCATATTAGTCCCTACTAACATTTAGAGATATTGTATCAGTGTGAGAGAGTCTGCTAGCCGTGAGTTTCCACTCTTGCATGTTTCTGAATATTTGAAAGACAAATGGTATTTCAAACAATGATGTCATGGTGATATAGTTCAGAAATGTTGCCGGTCCAGTTGGAATTTCACGAGGGTTCGCTAGAATGTGGGCTGATAAGGAATGTGCATTTGTTGTAGTGGCAGTCCAGTCTGTGCTGTGCCTGCTCTGGCTCTCCTGTGACATAAACAAATAAAGGTTTATTCTAAGTTTAGATGTGTGTGAGTAACAGAACAAGATTATTATCAGCTAGTCTTATCAATATAATTTATTTTCCTCTGAGCTTCTGCTTGCCTCTTAAGTATATATATATATATATATATATATATATATATATATACACTGTTGAGCAGCAGAAAGGCAGTGCAGGTTTTTTTTGCACCTGTGACGGTAATGACTTTATTGCATTGCATACCAGTTGTTTCTCTGTAGTCAAGACTATTTTAAGAGAGCTGCACTCAGCAAAAACAAGCCACCCATACCATTAATGAGTAATCCCTTCAGAAGATTTCGGCCACATAGAGATTTATACTTGATAGTCCTATCATTTGTAAGGTACAGAGTAACGGTCGGGAGAAAGACATTTGGGGTTGTCTCAGAAGAATTGTGCAATTGTCGCCATGTGATTATAGAGTGGATGCAAATTTAATGATGGCTAAAAGTGTGCGAGAGTCCTGGGCCAGTCAGGTTAATTTAATGAATCATTCAAAGATAATCACAAATGCTAGAGTTTACCTGTCAATTAGTCTGAAGAATTATTCAATGAATCAGACTACTGAATTAATTCCAGTGGTTAATGAATCAACATTTTAATAAAAAATGAAAATATGGCTGTTAAAGGGATGGATTGCAAGTTTTTTTTTTTGTTTTTGTTTTTTGTTAATAATTTTATTTTATATTTAATTGTCATAATGATATTTTTTTCAATAAATAATTAAATACTAAATTGCAATAACAGAAAGTTTTAGAAGCATCAGTTAGAATGGGTAGAAAATTATTATCCAATCAGAAATGTTTTGCACTTTATGCCATAAAGGAGTTTCAATAAGTTCCATTTGACAGCTGTACATTTGTTTTAATTATTGTAAAGCACAATAAAGTATTTGCTGTACATTCGAGTATTGTTATTATTATCATTATTATTTTTTTTGGTGAATATTTAATGAAAAATTATACCATAATGACTTATACTGTAAATGTAAGTACAGTTCATTCATTCATTCATTCATTCATTCATTCATTCAGTAAAAATATTGGCCAGAAAAATAAAATAAAGTATTTTCTGTAAATTCTAGTAGGTTTTTTTTTTCTTCTTCTTTGGTAAATACACACACACACACACACACACACCATGGCTTAAGAATGTAATTACAATTGATTACATTAGCATTTATTTATTTATTTAAAAATAATGCCCAGAAAATAAAGCCAAAGGCAAGTAAACTAAAGCAGAAAAATAAATCTTATTTTTGAGTGCTGCAGAGCCTTTTGTCCTTGTGGGCATCTCACCATCAGCCACTGACATGTTCCAGAGACTTCCGCTGTAATGTGACTGTCACCGTTTATCTGCTCTGTGTGCTTTCTTTATTCTGGGCCATCTCTCTCTCTCCCTCTCTCTGTCATACTTCTCCATCCCACCTCCCCTTCCTGTTATATCCACTTCTCTCTCTCTCTCTCTCAGTCTCTCTCTTTTCATTTGTTTCCCTCTGCTGCGTTTCCGCTTGTCCTCTACTTTGTCATTTTATCCTCCTCTCTCTCTTTCTCCATCTCTCTCAGTCCCCTCTTGCTCTCCTCTGCTCCTATGGCAAGGGAAAAAAAGCACAGTTTGTGGAGGAAGGAATCAACAGATAAACTAATGACTGGAGAGATTAGGGTTGGTTTAAAAGGTGGAAGGAAAAAATGTAGTATGAAATGGCACATGGGGGTTTAAGTTGCTCCCTGTCACATATGCCCTCTTGTCCTCCTCCTCAGCATGGAACAAAGTCCTTCCCGCCGACAGCCAAATTCCAAGTGAACTGCACAAGAACATTCTTGGTTTGACACCAGTTTCACTGCTACCACCCACTGTAGTGCAGACCAGACTTCAGCCGGTTTTAGTCTGCTGACAGAGAGCTATGCTTTAGCATGTTAACAGCCGAACAGTAATTATACTGTCAGCAGCAAGCTAAAACCCTCTCAGAGAAGTTCTGTCTCTAACTTCATGCCCTTTAATGCTCCGCTAACTAGTTAATTAGTCATTCAGACAGCCCATCGAGTAGTTTAAAATAAAATATGTATATATACACTGCTCAAAAAATTAAAATAATACTTTTTAATCAGAGTATAGCATCAAGTCAGTTAAACTCCTGGGGTATTGATCTGGTCAGTTAAGTTGCAGAGGGGGTTGTTAATCAGTTTCAGCTGCTTTGGTGTTAATGAAATTAACAACAGGTGCACTAGATGGGCAACAATGAGACGACCCCCAAAACAGGACTGGTTTTACAGGTGGCATTTTTTTTCCCTACTCATCTTTTCTGACTGTTTTTCACTAGTTTTGCATTTGGCTAGGGTCAGTGTCACTACTGGTAGCATGAGGCGATACCTGAACCCTACAGAGGTTGTACAGGCAGTCCAACTCCTCCAGGATGGCTGATCAATATATGCCATAGCCAGAAGGTTTGCTGTGTCTCCCAGCACAAGAGTGTGGAGGAGATTTCAGGAGACAGACAGTTACTCTAGGAGAGAAGGACAGGGCCGTAGAAGGTCCTTAACCCATCAACAGGACCGGTATCTGCTCCTTTGTGCAAGGAGGAACAGGATGAGCACTGCCAGAGCCCTACAAAATTACCTCCAGCAGACCACTGGTGTGAATGTCTCTGACCAAACAATCAGGAACAGACTTCATGAGGGTGGCCTGAGGGCCCGACGTCCTCTAGTGGGCCTTGTGCTCACTGTCCGGCACCGTGGAGCTCAATTGGCATTTTCCATTGAACACCAGAATTGGCATGTTCGCCACTTTTCACAGATGAGAGCAGGTTCACCCTGAGCACATGTGACATGTCCCATGTCTGGAGAAGCCATGGAGAACAGCATGACCAGTTTGGTGGTGGGTCAGTGATGGTCTGGGGAGGCATGTCCATGGAGGGATGCACAGACCTCTACAGGCTAGGCAATGGTACCCTGAATGCCATTAGGTATCGGGATGAAATCCTTGGACCTATTGTCGGACCCTACACTGGTGCAGTGGGTACTGGGTTCCTCCTGGTGCACGACAATGCCTGGCCTCATGTGGTGAGAGTATGCAGGCAGTTCCTGGAGGATGAAGGAATTGATACCATTGAATGGCCCCCATGCTCACCTGACTTAAATCCAATAGAACACCTCTGGGACATTATGTTTCGGTCCATCCGATGCTGACAGTTTGCACCTCAGACTGTCCAGGAGCTCAGTGATGCCCTGGTCCAGATCTGGGTGGAAATACCCCAGGACACCATCCATCGTCTCATTAGGAGCATGCCCCAACGTTGTCAGGTATGCATACAAGCACGTGGGGGTCATACAAACTACTGAGTACCATTCTGAGTTGCTGTAATGAAATTTCAGCAAAATGGACTACCCTGCTGCATAATTTTTTCACTTTGATTTTTTTGGGTGTCTTTGAATTCAGCCCTCTGTAGGTTGTTAATTTTCATTTCCATGAAATGATGTGGTATCCTTTCGTTCCTAATACATTACCCAGTCCATATCAGTACAGATATCCAGCATGATATTTTCCCCCATTGAGATCTGATGTGTTTTCAAAGTATTCCATTAATTTTTTGAGCAGTATATATATATATATATATATATATATATATATATATATAGTGCCCACCCAAAGTGTTGGAACAGTGAAGACAAAATTGTTCTGTTGGTTGTGGAGTCAAGACATTTACAAATATGATTAAAAGATGAATACGAGAAAAAACTACAGAATGCCACATTTTATTATTAGCCGTTTCAACATATAGATGTTTTACCAAATAAAAAGAACAGTAATTTTAGAGTTCATCCCACTCATTGATGTGAGCATAAGTATTGGGACAGTTGAACATAAGGCAGATATAAAAGATTAAAAGCTATTATTTAGTTGCAGATCCCTTGCGCACAATCACAGCAGTGAGTCTGTGACCCATAGACATCACCAGACTCTTGGTCTCATCCTTTGAAATACTTTTCCCAGCCTTTAATGCTGCCAATTCCAATTGTTGCTTGTTTTGGGGAGTTTCTGCCTTTACTCTCCTCTTCAGCTGGTGAAATTCATGTTCAATCGGATTTAAATCTGGAGACTGACTTCGGCAATCTAAGACTTTCCATTTCTTTGCCCTGATAAATTCCTTGACTGAACTGGCAGGGTGTTTTGGGTCATTGTCCTGATGCAATATGAAGCACTTCCCAATGAATCTGGTGGCATATTATTGAATATTGGTAGGCAAGATGGTTTTGTACCCTTCTGAATTTCTTATGCTACTGTCATCATACATTAAGTCATCAGTAAAGGTGAGAGGGCCTGTTCCAGAGGCAGCCATGCATGCCCATGACATGACAACACCTCCACCATGTTTTACAGATGAGGCTGTATGCTTGGGATCAATTGCAGTTTCCTTTTTTTCTCCACATTTTTGCTTTCCCATCACTTAGATAAAGGTTCATCTTTGTCTCATCAGTCCATACTTTTTTCAGGATACTTTAATCAATTAAAATGTGAAAAGGACAACATTTATTCAAAATATAAATATTTTCTGATTTGAGCGGATTTGAGACCAGCTGATCTGACACCTTCGGTCAATTTACTTTCAGTTGTGGGAGGGAAACTGGTCCCAGGTCAGTAAAAAGTTCTTCTTCTTTTTAGAGCCCTGCACGGGCCTAAAATTTAGGCCCTAGCCCGAGACGCTCAGGCCCTGGCCCGGCTCGTGTCCGACAGCTCATCAGAATTACTGGCCCGAGTCCGACCCGAGCCTGTCTTATTTTCCCCTTCTCCCAAAACAGCTTATCTACTACTGTTTCAGCTATTAAAATAGTTCAGTTTTGTATGAAATGGCAAAGTGATTGCATTTTGTTTCGTTATTTTATTAAGTTAATTTAGAAAAACGTTTGGAGCATTTTTTTATTTGTTAAATGTAAGTTTTTATTTTTTAAAGTAAGCGGCCAGCGGACAGCGGCAGACAGCAAGTTGATCATAGCCTATGTTTGATCAATTTAGCTTTCTCAAATCATCAAGACTTCTCTAAAATTAAATCTATAATTATAAAACAGCTCCACAATGTTAGTTTAATCGCTTGACCTAGATAAATGTGCACTGATGCATATCCAGTAGTTTGTGCGGAGAGTGGAAGCTGAAGCGCGCTTTACAGGATGCGCCAGAGCGATTACTTGCATTGGAAACATTTAAAAATACGCTGTCATTTTTGCTCATGAAGGTAAGAGTAATAGGATACGTTGTTTGGAACTGTAAAGGGTCTACTTTTATTTGTGTGCACTCACAATATCAACAAGCACTTCTGAAAAACCTACTTGCCCCACTGACTTGATAAATATAGTATCTATTGAAAGCTTTGAATTACTACTTTAAAACGAAATAATTCAAATCGAAAAAAAAAATTCTTTCATTATAAAATCCCTAAAGATGCATTTCTCTCTAAAGGCGCATCCAGTGAGGAGATGGCGAGTCAGGATCATCACCAAATGCATGGCTGATCAAAAATGCAGCTTTTCCAGAAGCATTGGGAACTTTTAGTAACTCCACGCTTCAACTTCTCCCTGATGCTCTGCATGGTCAACTGTCACTTGTATGCTAATGCCTGCATACAGGTGCATCTCAATAAATTAGAATGTCGTGGAAAAGTTCATTTATTTCAGTAATTCAACTCAAATTGTGAAACTCGTGTATTAAATAAATTCAATGCACACAGACTGAAGTAGTTTAAGTCTTTGGTTCTTTTAATTGTGATGATTTTGGCTCACATTTAACAAAAACCCACCAATTCACTATCTCAACAAATTAGAATACTTCATAAGACCAATAAAAAAAAAACATTTTTAGTGAATTGTTGGCCTTCTGGAAAGTATGTTCATTTACTGTATATGTACTCAATACTTGGTAGGGGCTCCTTTTGCTTTAATTACTGCCTCAATTCGGCGTGGCATTGAGGTGATCAGTTTGTGGCACTGCTGAGGATGGAAGCCCAGGTTTCTTTGACAGTGGCCTTCAGCTCATCTGCATTTTTTGGTCTCTTGTTTCTAATTTTCCTCTTGACAATACCCCATAGATTCTCTCTGGGGTTCAGGTCTGGTGAGTTTGCTGGCCTGTCAAGCACACCAACACCATGGTCATTTAACCAACTTTTGGTGCTTTTGGCAGTGTGGGCAGGTGCCAAATCCTGCTGGAAAATGAAATCAGCATCTTTAAATGCTGGTCAGCAGAAGGAAGCATGAAGTACGGGTGCAGTGACTTTGGTTTTCAAAAAACACAATGGACCAACACCAGCAGATGACATTGCACCCCAAATCATCACAGATTGTGGAAACTTAACACTGGACTTCAAGCGACTTGGGCTATGAGCTTCTTCACCCTTCCTCCAGACTCTAGGAATTTGGTTTCCAAATGAAATACAAAACTTGCTCTCATCTGAAAAGAGGACTTTGGACCACTGGGCAACAGTCCAGTTCTCCTTCTCCTTCTCCACTTTTTCCTTCCACTCAACTTTCTGTTAACATGCTTGGATACAGCCAGCTTTTTTGGCAATGAGTGTTTGTGACTTACCCTCCTTGTGAAGGGTGTCAATGATTGTCTTCTGGACAACTGTCAGATCGGGACCCAACGGACTTGCAGACCTCTACTCCTTTTCCTTTTTCTTCTTCCTGTTTTTTTTTTTTTATTAGAAATACAGAAGAACTTTAGGGCTTTAATGGTAGGCACTTGTTTATTATTTTTAGCGTGGGATAATCTAGGCTTTAATCTTCAGCGCTCCAGGGCAGGATCTTTGGCTGCAAAGAAGTATAGGCTCAGGGTTTAAATTAAGGATGTGAGGCATGAATATGCAAAACAGAATCAGACGTCCTTTGATATTTGTAGTGAACCGGTGTCCTCATGTATTCTCTCAAATGCACAAACATATAATGTTGATGTCTTTTTTCATACATTTTCATATCGTTTATGTCTGCACTCTCTCTTTCTCAGTCTCATACATAAACACACTTCTCAAAAGATAGTAGCACCGGCATATTGAGGTCAGCGTGAGGAGTTGGAATGGACAAAAGAGGTCAAAAATGGCTGTGCTGGCTTTAGTCTGCTTAAAGGTGTGTGTGTGTGTGTGTGTGTGTGAGATGGGGTCATGATGAGTCTGGCCTGATTGAGCTGTCTTTAATCCTCTCTACTGTTTGAGCGTCACACGGCATCACAGGTTTGCAGTCCAGACGTTTATCGCTGTTTATATGTGGGCTGCCAGTTTGATTTGTTAATCTAGTGTGATTAAATTTTTAAAAAGTAATGTGATAAAATGCAATTAATCATCCCCTCTGACCCATATGTAAATTGCATAAAAAAGGATATTTTCCTATTTAAGCCAGATTTACTAAATGGATTGCTGTGAACTGTAGGTCAGCTATGATAAATGGCTTATGTTTGATGATATGAAATACAACAACCAATTTATTGTCTTTTTTTGTAATGTCTGTCTACTTAATGTTTTACTCCCCTGTCACAATATAATGTCTTTGAATTACTGTATCTTCATTTGAAAGCTTTTCACAGCAAATTTTGATGTTGTAATAAAAGCAATTATATGGACATTTTGTGTAATGAATTAAACTGAACAGAAATAAATCAATTGGCAACACAAAAGCATGTGTTATCACGTCAACTGTAAAGCCTTGCCTTGTCTTTGTGGCAGTTTCCTGGTTAACATGACTGTTTCTGCATATGAAAGCTAATGGGTCTGAACCAATCAGGCTTCTGACCCATCCTGACTCCAGTGTGTAGAAAATGCATTCGTGAAAGTTTCTCGTTTTTGCAATTTTGCGCTCCTCATTATGACTGCTGTTATTATCATCCTGGCAACCAGGCACAAATAGCGTAATTATTCCTCTTCCCATTTCCGTGGGATAATTGAAGCATTATTCGGTGATAATGGAACTGAAATAGATCTTGCGCAGCTTGCTTCCGGCGCGCTTTACTGGAGTTGGCTGTGTGATATACTGGTCAGCTCACTGTGAAAATAACCCCTTTTTTTCTTTTGCTACAAATAATTGTGAAGTCTATTTCAGTGTGTTCTTGCAGTTTTTATTTTATTTTTATTTTTTGTTTTAATGCCATAAAGTGAACTGCTAAACCTGATGCTACATTTTACTTTATACAAATAGCTTTCTTTCTTTGTCTCTCTCTCTCTCTCTCTCTCTCTCTCTCTCTGGTTACAAGACCCACATCAGATCAGATGGTGACCATTACCACAATTGTTTACTGTTCAAAAGTCATTAAAAATTTAACTATCCAATCATCAAATTTATGAATATTGAACTCTGTAAATTTTGCCAATATTTGGTGTAACTTGCATTTATTTTAGTTCATTTTATTCTTATTAAAACATATTATTTTAGTCAATGAATATAACATTTTAATTAGCAAAAACAGCATTTTAGCTATTTTTAAAACCACAGAATCATGTATAAAATTATATTAAAATGATACCAACTTTAAGACCATTTGTTTTTAAATAAAATGTTCATACTTTATGGACTATTCATATTATTTAATGTTTTAAATACTGTTTAGGATATCATGTAACTTGCATATTTAAGGTGTTTTTTTTTGTTTGTTTTTTGTTTTTTGTCAATAGTGTGCAACAAAAATATGGGAAGTGTTTTGTTCTCCTTTTTTATTTTGATGTCCTGACTATGTATGTGCTTACCACTTAAAGTTTTTTTTTTTTTAAGTTTTATTTCCTGCTGTGTACCAAATGACCAAATCCTTTTTTTTGGATTATTTTTTTAATCTCTTTAAGGACCCAGAAACTAAGCGTGGTGATGCAAAGCCTATAATGTACAACATAAATGGCTTTTTTAATCTCCAAGGAAACTTATGGCCAATTCAAGAACCCTAGTGCAGGAAATATGGTTCTTGATAAGAAGGTTTTTGTTGAACTTTAAGGTGCTACCCACTTTATTTTTAAGTGTTGAAGTGTAAATGGTCAGACACATTTCTAAAGAGTAAAATTGACATACTGAGCAGGAGAGGTCTCAAAGATGTGGTTTAATAGCTGTGCAGGGCTCTGGAGTGTGTGTTTGACACTGTGCTTTAGGGAGTGTTTGACACGGCGACTGAGACTTTCAGGAGCCTCTCTTGAGAATTCACTGACAGCTACATCAGAAAAGAGGAAGTGCAAGACACAGTTTGAGCACAGAAGAATGGTGACGCCTTTTTTGTGTGTAGCTCACTGACAAGTGAGGAACTCTGACTGGAGCAAACAGCAGATGATGGTTTGATCTCATGCTGATTCTTCTCACACCAGACTGCTCCAATGTGTGTCAAGGAGATGGAAAAACACATTTTATTCAATGAAAAAAGTTCAAGCCAACTTTCTTGTTGGAAAATAATAAATTTTAATCTGTTCAGCATCATGTGATGCTATTCTGGAGCATTGTCAAATACTTTGTTAAATCTTTATGAAGAGGGGAAAAAAACTCGAATACAGTGTGACATTTTATTTTAAAGTACCTTGTAAATTATGTAAGATTGTCTTTTCACATTGTGCCATGTGAACTGGGAAAAAAAAATCTAAAATAGAAATCAATATAAATAATAATAAGAAATACAAAAGCATTATTGGCACTCAAACACTGTTTTCTCAAAATTAAAACAAAAGGGATAAAAAAAAAAAAAGTGAATGAGAACTATTAATTTACTCAGATGATTTGTTCACATTCTGATTTATGGACATAGCATCACTAGTATTTCTGAATAATTAGATTACTTAAAATAAATAATTGCCCAGTTTTCATTTTCGTAAAACTTTTATTTTGTAAAAGGGTTTACAGTATTTTCAGATTTCTTTTTGAAAAACAGAAAGATTTATATTAAAAAATGAGTACGTACATATTTAATTATTATTGTAAAGCTTCTATAATTTCAATTGAATGAATCATTCTCTCTAAAGATTTGTTTAAACACACCGATTTATGAATGCAACATCAGAAGTATTTCTGAACAATTCTGTTACAGAGGTGAAATGGAACACTCAAAAAAAAAAAAAAACAGCAAAAAACAAAACACCTCTGTAAAAGTTGTTTCTGAGTGAAATCGCACACTCTCTCACACTCTTTTATCCACATTCGCTCACAGCTTGAAGGCTTTTTACTCTTAAGTTTCCACTCAGTCAGGTAAACTTTCCCCCCTCCTGCTATGCAGGCCTGATCGTGTACCTCAGATGTCTACCTTAATCAGGAACCACCTGCTTACATTACCGGTGTTCAAAGGGCCTGGAGCTGGGCTTCGTACATACATATGTTTTTTGTAATGAGTATCTGGAATGCGGGATCTGATGATGCAGGAGGGAATCTAGGCCAGTGCTCCAGTGAATGACAATATGATTGAAAACGCCTACGTTAAAGGAGCCCCACTACTAAATGAAAGTAAATAGTCACTAACCTTAGGCATCATGGGAGGTGGGGTTGTAGTTTGTGAGTTCTCCCATTTTCAGTAGCTGATTCTAAAGTGGCTTTTGACTTTATGTCATTTAAAGAAATCACCATGACTTCATGCACAAGCTCACACTTCACTTTAATGTAGCAGCATCTCAAAACGCCCTTCTTGGTAAGATATAAATGTGTAAACACAGTCAAATATGTCTTACTGTAAGTGAATATAAACAGCACTTTAAACATTGGTCAGTGAAAACACTGATTTTTTTTTCTTTGTACTTTAGTCAAACGAAGATTAAAGAGAATGAACAGATAGCATATTCTTGATTTTATAGCATTTCACAAAACATCCCAACTTTTCTGGAATCCAGATAGATACATAGATAGATAGATTCCATAAATGAATACTGTAAATCTTCAATTATTTTACCAAAGGTATGTGATATCTAGGAACTCAGATACCAAATTAATTTTAAAGTTTGTGAAGTTTGAGAACTTTGCGACAGTTTTAGGTTCATAATTAATACTTGAGAAATTTATATCACTTTCTGGGTAATATATTATGATCCCTCTAGTCTGTGTGTTTGTTTTTCCTCATTAAAAGTGAGATAATACAGACTGACTTGCACAACAATGTCTGGATCCCACATTAAGACTCATTCTGAAGTCATTAGCTTTTAATGTAATGCGGTGTCTCAATATTTTATAGTCTCAATTTTAGCGTTTTAGTGTGATTGATGTGCAACATTTAAAGACTTTTCAATGAAGAAGCTTTTCTGGCTTTAATAATAGATGTGCGACAGGCTCACCGGCCTTTGATTTGGTTAGGAAAGTCATGAAGCATGAAACAGATAACTGAGTCTGTGATGTCTGCAACTTTTTCCTTTTATCATCCTATTAAACTGTCATTCTTTGTTTTTAACATCTCTTTCATCCTTTCAAATATTCACTCCCCTTATTTTCTTTCCACAGTAAACATGACGAGTGCTACGTCCCCAATCCTGCTAAAATGGGACCCCAAGAGTCTTGAGATTCGCACGCTGACTGTGGAGAGGTTGCTGGAGCCGTTGGTCACACAGGTAATGTCTTCTCCTTAGATTTACACTGCTTGCGGTTTCTTTTTTGCAGGTCCAGTTGCTGAATGTACAACTTGGTTTTGTTGATCATTTTTGTCTTAGGAATGGGCATGGTTTTGGGCTGTAAATCTCAAAGAGTCAAGCAAAAGTAGCAAGAAGATTCAAAATGTCAGTCTAACTAGTTAATTTCACAAGTTGTTGTCTCCTGTTGAGCTTCGCAAATTGAGTCTTGAGCATTCGAAATCAATATATCCGTTATTATCATAATGTCATTAATGGCATGTTTGCTTCAACTGGTAAAGTTTTCTAGGATTTTTAAGTTTCTTCAATGTAAAAAAGAGTTTGAATACCTTGTCAGAAATTGTCTGAATATAGGTTGTACTCAGATGCTGGATGTTACACTGTACACACTGTCTCCAGAACTCCAGAGCTCACAGCAGGAATCACATTTTAGACTTTTTTTCTTTGTTCTCTTGTGCCTTGGGGTATATCTTGTTGGGCTTAAAATACTGAGCAAAGTTTGCAAATGAACAAACAAGCAAACTTTTTAGACTACCATCAGTCAAACGTTTGGACGCACCTACTTAGTCTTTGTTTTTGCTATTTCTCACATGTTAGAATAATAGTCGTCATATCACAACTGGGAATTATGTAGTGACCAAAATGAAGAACAAATCTTAAATTAGAACTGCTTTCTTTGGTCCTGAGATATATCAAGATAAACATACGTTCAGTCAAGTGTGTCAAGTGTGAAACCATTCAAAGTTTGGGGTCTGTAAGAATTTATTATTATTTATCAAATAAATACTTTTATTCAGCAGAAAAATTACTGTATAGGCTTTTACATTGAAAAATTGTTTCAAGTAAATGCTGTTTTTTGAACTTTCTGTTAATCAAACAGTCCTGAATAAAATTAGTATTGTTTTTTACTAAAATATTACACTGCATACATAGATGTTTTCAAAAACAATCATACAAAAGATTTTCTTGAACACAAAATCTGCATATTAGAATTATTTCTGAAGGATCATGTGATACTAAAGCCTGATACTGTATTTTTTAACTTCACATACCCATTAAGCACACTTCCAATTTTGAGATTATATTATAACAAGAAAAAAATATATTTATTATCCTACTTGATGTCTTAACCAATTGATATGTTTGTTACTATATACCTCCTATAATTTCAAGTCAATTAGATCATTGCCCAGAGATATGGGTCTCCATGTTTTCAGACTGTCTGGCGGCCATTTTGAAAGCTGTCTAAAAACTTTCACCAAAAGAGGAGCCCCTTAAATGTGCATTTTTTAGATGTTTAAGCCTTTATTTTGGATAAGTTTCACTACTTATTGTAAAATTAAGAGATTGATGTTCAGACTTTTGCATATTATAACCTGAAACTTGGATGTGGGAAATAATTACATTAGATCCGAAAGATAGTTTTAGCAACATAGCACAGATGCTACAGAACACAGTTAGCTGACTAGCTGTATAAGATTGTGTGCTACGCCAACATATTACTTCACAGGCATTACTGGCTTGTACTTTTACATCCATAATATTATAAATTGACAGTTTATTGCTGGTCTGTCGTTTTACAGTGCTGTAATTTTTAAAGATTTCATATTATTTTTAGGTGAGCTTATAGGGTGCACTACTATGAAAATCACACAGCTTCAGTGTGACATCAATAAGAAAAAGTATAATTTTATAGATATTGTTAATAATAGTTGTTCATATTAAAATATGTATGAACTTAATACATGACTTAGACCAGTGCTTCCCAAACCTGTCCTGGAGGACACCTGATTCAACTCATCAGCTTGTTAGTAGAGACTGCAAGACATGAATTGGGTGTGTCTGAAAAGGGAGACATACAAAATGTGCAGGGCTAGGAGTCCTGCAGGACAGGTTTGGGAAGCACTGACCTAGACTATTTATTTAGCAAAAATCCTGTCATTTTAATAAATATTACATGAAATGTATTTAAAATTGTTGCTGCTCCAATTAAGCTCAGTGTGCTCTCTTTAAGCTCTTCCACATTGAGCGTCTATGTAAATACTTCATAAACAGACTTCAAATATTAACTGATGGTTGTCACTTTAAATTAAGTTAATCGATTTTCTATGGATTCTGTTGACTCAAATCTGCAGACTGGCTCTGATCGTTGGCAACTAGCGGCAACTCTTCCAGACTGTAAAACTGTGGAAAATTGGGGCAAAAATCGTGTAGTGTATTCCAGCCTTAAGAGATTATAGATAAGTTGACATCCATTTAATAAGAAGCTTCATAATGAGGCTAGCTTCTGTGTTCATCCCC
Source organism: Acrossocheilus fasciatus (assembly GCA_036784905.1). Taxonomy (NCBI): domain Eukaryota; kingdom Metazoa; phylum Chordata; class Actinopteri; order Cypriniformes; family Cyprinidae; genus Acrossocheilus; species Acrossocheilus fasciatus. The sequence goes on along the minus strand of CM071938.1, from coordinate 29,901,849 downwards.
ATGAATTAAATGTTTTATTGGTTTGTTTTATTTGATTTTTGAATGTGTTACTTAGCTGAACGTGGACTAGTCTAGATGTTGCAATGTGTTTAGATGACACTTCATTATGAATATATAACTGATCAAATTGAACGAATTGTTGCTTGATTTTAGTGTTCAAACAAAGACAAGAATTTTTAATAAATCATGATGTTAGCTTAATGGGAACAGGGGTGTGCTTAAAGGGTACAAAAATGTACCCATTAAGCACAGCCAGACTTTTTGAATTTAATGATGTATATCTTAATTGAAATGCTTTTTTCATTTAAAATAAAATATTTTTGTGTGAGAGATCAATATTTGATTTTAACATAACATTTTGTACTGAAACCAGTATCTTGTGCACTAAAAATGTCTCAATGTAGATTTTGGTGAGCTTAATAGGTACATTTACCCTATATATATATATATATATATATATATATATATATATATATATATATATATATATATATATATATATATATATATATATATATATATATATATATATATATATATATATATATATATAACATTTGAATTATTTTAAAATTGCAATGATATTTCACAATATTACTGTTTTAACTGTATGTTTAATCAAATAAATGCAGTGTTTGTAAGCATAAGAGGCTCAAAAAACATTACGAAATCTTACTGACTCGAAACTTTTAAATACAATCTTTTTCCCTTGGAGAAAAAGCAGAGATTATTATTATCTGAAGGAAAATTACATTTCCCATTAAGCAGTATTTTCTGTATTCTGAGCAATTATGTGTCATTAAATCGCTGTTTTACAGTCTTTATGGCTTTCTGAAGGAATTAGTTGTCTTAATGAAGTGTTGGATTTTAATAAAACAAAAGCATATCTTCCCATAAAACCTTTCCATTAAAAAGAGACCTGGAGCTTTTTTCTTTTCACAACATTAATTGATGGCTGAGGGCAGACGCTGGGCTTGACCTCTCTATACATTAGATTAGTCCCTACTATAGACAGCTCCCTCCTGTTTGTTCTGGGAGAGAAAATGGGAATCGTGACTCTTAGGTAATGCACAGACTGTAAAGTTTTGGGATTGACATTACACGTGCTGTAATCATCTTGTTTCAACCACCTCGGTTTAGTGTATTCTCTCACGCATGCTTTGATCTGATGAAAATGTACCTGGAGCTCTCACAGAGATGTCATTTACCATGCACAGTTCTGAGGACAGACAGTCCAGTTGTCTAGATCACAATGCCCTGAAGCTGAATTTTCAAAGCTAGACTGGAAAAATGTTGAGGTATAAGGCCAACAGTCTGTTTTACTATTATGTGAACTGGCTGCTTTGATCTGAAGGGGGGCAGTTCTTAAAATGGCATTGCCTGAAGATTTCTGAACGTTCAGAGCTATTCATAATGAGGGTGTTAATGGTCAATACCGGTTACGTTGGGATCATAAAGGTTGACTGGTCCAACAACTGACGAGTTGATTAGTCAGGCGGACAAGCTTTATATAATTAGTTTTATATATTGTTATTCGGAGTCATGATTAATTATTTAAATTTATTTACCCATGTTAGCCTATCTGTTTTATTTTTTTTCTGGCTTTTGTGTTTTTGATTTAATATAATATTAATATGTCATTCATTTACACACTGACATGCAGAGCATGCAGACGTTTTGTGATTTCATATTCCCAGACACTAATCCGTAATGAGATTTAAGTGTACAGCCTTACTTTTGATTTATTCATCCAAATTTTGTCAAATTCCGTCATAATCAGCGTTTTACATTTTAATTCCATTTTTTGACTTGATTCCGCAGTTCTGTCCAGGTTTTCTGCATCACGGAAATCATAGGGCCCGAGATATCACTCGATTTACTACCATGACAAGTGAAAATGTTTTCAGCCATTCCTCTTGCAAAATGTTGTACAGAAAGCATGTAATAGCTCAGAGCATAAGATGCAGCCTGTGGAAGAAAGAGTTTGATTTCAAATAAACAAGCGTAGAAAAACACATGCTCTCCGGGTGAGAGACTGATTGATATGGCCAATTTACAGCTTTTGTGGAGTTTAGTGCTCAGCCTTCATCTCTCGACCCTTTGCCGCACACTCCCTTTCTTTCCCTCATTGTTTCTCTCTCTCACACACTCCTCAGCACAATGTGACAACTCCCCAAAGTTGTTCGCCTCAGCTTTCCCATTGTTCTGTGACATAATGGAGGCATATGGCACAAGGAATCATGGGAATGCTAATGGATTCTTAACACAGAGTTAATACTTTATTTGGAATTGGCGTAGAAGGCAGCCCGGCTCAAAACAAGTCTTCTCCACTCACTTACTCTTTTATGATCTCAGGAGGATCTGCTGAAATAAACCAGCCTCTTATGAGACGAGGTATTGAGGTTGAACGGGGACAGTTTATGTTGTGATTTGTTGGGGGGGAGATCCTCTAATAACAAAGCTAGTGTAAAATGCATTTGTGCAACTCTTGGAGAAAGCAAATAGACAATCGAAAGGGTCATGTCTCAGATGGACATGAACACAACATTAATCAAACCTTGCTGTTATTCTATATTCAACATGCAGAATTGTCTTTCATTTCCAAGGAAAAGTTCTTTAAGACCTCCACAGTAGTGTGATGAGGCATGGTAAGTTTGGTTATTATCAAACGATTCGGTTTGTTTCCTATCAAGGACAGAAGCAACGGATATTGAATCCTTGAGCGAGTGTGTGCACACACCTACGCAGGTGTTTACTGGAGTGGCACCTCAACAAAGTATTCTGTGAAATGAGCCCGTCTCCTTGAGACAGGTTAAAGTCGATAAGGACTGTAAGATAGATGAGTACTGATTTAAGGTCAAAGCTGAGGAAATAACTTGAATATATTCTACCACATTCATTTTGATCTGAGCTGTGTGAAACAAGGCTAATGCGTTGTATGCTGTAACACTTCACCATTAGCTTTGAAATATGTCTGTGAGTGCTTGAGCCTTTCTGTTTAGTTTTAGGGTTTACATATTTAAAGTGATTCTACAAAAACACTCATAATTACAGCATAACTCAGAAAGGTGATCCATTATGTTGTGATGCCCAAATCGCATTAAAATTAATTATTATTTTTATTTATTTATTTATTTTATTTTTATTTATTTTTTATTTATACAAATAAATAAGAAATGCTATACATTGTATAAAGTAATCAAGGGGCAGATTTACTAACAGCTTGCACCAGCGCAAACCATCTTTTGGCATTAAAATAGGACTGTCAGGATTTATTAAAGACACGTAGTGAAGAATTAGCGCTGAAAAGGCGTGGACACAGTTACTTTGGTGCCTGACCATATTAAATATGCATTTATAGGAGTTTCCCTTGCAGATGCAAAATTTATGGGAGGAGATTATTAAAATTAATCACGCAACACGATTTACTAACGTTTGTGCTCGTCAAATTACTGGTATTTGTGCCATTATTTAATGGCCATAAAAGCATGTCTTAAAGCAGGCGGTAACTTGCGCTGCTCTTGATAGATTGTGCTGGTCATTATGGATATGATCTGGCTGCGTCTGTTTTTTTAAATGTGTGCATTGTTAGTAAATAACCTGCAGAATTTTCCCCTCCCATTGGCGCTTTTATGGAATTGCACTCTAATGCTAATTTGCCTTGTTTAGTAAATCTGGCCCCGAATGTATAAAAACACTGCATATTCTTCACAGTGCAAATTAAATATATATATTTGTTCTTGTTAAAAAAAAGGGGATTTAGTCAAGAGCAGTTTAAGATTTTCACTTTTGTTGTTTGATTAACATGAATGACTGACTGCAGGAATATTAGACTGCTTTCACTCTAAGAGCTGCCTGTATACAATATACTGTTACACGTTTGTTTTCTTTCTGAGCTGTTTGCTTTCACTTAAGACCTTAATTTCTGTGTTTATGAGGATACTTGCAAAGATGGGCATTTTTACACATACAAGTGTGTGCATTTAGCATTCAAGGCCTATAAAGCCGCCAGCATAATTTAGCAATTAAGTTAAATTTACTTATTTTTTTTGTTTTATTTTCAAGTGTTTTTGATACGAGAAACCTTAACTTAATTTATACATAGATAATAATAATAATAATAATAATAATAATAATACATTTATTATTATTATTATTATTAAAAATATATATTGCTACGGAAGTGTAATTGGCCTGTTTTAATAACCCAAATGTAGAAACTCTTGAGTGTGCTTGTGTTTATGAGCTCAGTGTTCAGAAATGGTGCCTTGACAGGCTTTTGGTGAATTTTGCACCCTGGTCTCAATGTATCCCATTTTTATTTAGGGAAACAGCTTAGAAAAGGCTAGAGGAATAAGATGCAGGACTGTGAGAGAGTGAGATTACCTGTTGTTGTACTTGTGTGCTGGTGTGTTGTGCAGTTTTTCTGGGTCTTCCTTCACCTCATTTCACTACAGTATCTCTGTCCTGAGGTAAATTATGCAGGCATTTTGATTTATGGCTGTCTCTAATTCAAACAATAGTTCAGCATATTCAGCTGAGGTGCTGCTTAAATCATGTTGCAGAAAGCGGTAGCTTAACGCCAGACGATGTGCTTGGGCTGTTGAAGTGCTGAATTTTTAAAGTGATTTAAAATGCAACCATTTGGTGTAGACTGGCAACGAGTCAAGGTCGTGACTCCCGTGACGGATGAGGAGAAACTGGCCCATCAGGGTGTGGACTGGACCAGACACCAGGGATTTGTGACTCAGTGGTTGAGCAACGCCCTGTGGATTTAACATTCCAGTGTAAGCAGTTATGCTGCCGCCCACATGGTATGACCACATAGATGATGCCTGGGCACTAATTCAAAGTCTTTTTATCCAAAATAATTGATTTGATTCTACTTAACTCTAAACAAATAAATGAATAATGCTTAACAGATAATTTAACATTTTTTAAGATTCTTTTCTTGGCCACTAATTTTTCAGTGGATGGACTTGATGCAAGTAACCCTATCTAACATTATACATGCACTTTTAGGGGATTTATCTTAGTCTGGGATTCAACAACCCAAATAAAGAAGCACATTAGAATTTTAAATGCAGATATCTTCTAAAAACTTTGATGTTTGTTAGGGGTGTAACAATATATCTCAGTACGATATTTCGCAATGCAAAAATGTTACGATATGTATCGTTGAGTGGTGGCGATACTTTTACGATATGACGACAGTCTAATCCTATTGGTTGAGCTGCCGACGTGACCTACTCTGCAACAGTGTCGCGTGTGCTTTCATTGCAGTTGCAGAAATCGCTTGAACTGAACATTAGTAGGGCAACATGAGTTCGGCTGAAACTGAAATTGAAGATGCCCTGTCGTCTTATAAGTCCGACGTCTGGCAGCATTTTGGTTTTCCGGTCACGTGACAGGATGACGGTAAAAAAACAACATGACAACTGACTAGTGGACTTCGCGGCATAGTCCTGCACGGGTCCTGTTTGATAAACCCGCACCCGCAGTAGTTAACTGAATACCCGACCCGTTTATCTGACAGCAACACTAATTTAATTCCGAACCCGACCCGTTTGACATAAAAACTGCGAGCCGAATCGCACCCGCATTAAATCTACATAAGGCAGACAAAAAAACCTTTATTTTATTTTTAATGTAACAAGCAATTAACAAATCATTCTGAGTTAATGCGTTAATATTTTAATAATAAATAATAATACATTTGATAATAACATTTAACACATGCAGCCCAACAAGTTAACAGAGAGAGAGAAAGCACCATTCAACGTGTAAACAATATAAAACTATTGCGGACTAAAGCTTTTATTCAAAATGTGAATAGATTAACCACAGAAAAGCGAGCAAAGAGCTCTCCCTTTAATATAAACACTAGACCTACAGCTGTCAATCAATGTCAATATACAGTAGCTGTCAATTGGCTACAGTGCTCAGTGTTTGCAAATCCCGCTGTAGAAGGCCGGTCTTCAGACAGAGCGCGCAAACACAAGCACGGGACAATTTGAAAGGAGCTGCCTATCAGCGTGTACTGGATAAAGTCGAAATAGTCCTGGTTATAATTGTACCCGCAACCCGCCCGTGCCTGTCACCAGTCCGACCCGCACCCACACCGCACCGCACCCGACACGACAATATTATTCCTCGCATTACGTCAATTTTTGCAGCTCACCCGTCGGGTACCCGCCCGCATGCAGGACTCTGCTTCGCGGGCTTGTCAGAGCTATAATACAGTCACGGCGCATGCTATTACCATGGAGTGGGAAATGACAAGTTTCGTGCTTCAGACTCGCCCGCTTTTTGAGTCACACACTGGAACTAACATAGCCAAAGTTTTAAAAGCGGCTATACAAGAGTGGGAACTTGAAAGGACACACCATACTACACTTTCTTGAACAGAACATTTATTTTATTATTATTATTTATTTTATTTTTTTACTGCTTTAAGAAGTTTTACTGTCTTACGCTTCTTAATTCTAAATTCATGTTAAATGCAATTTTTTCAGTGATTGACAGACAGACCTATTCAGTTGATCATTTGAATACAGAAGGTTGTTATTAAACCTTGAAATGTGATCTTGTATGCACAACAAAGAAAGTTATTGAAATGTGTTAATGTTTTTGAAATAAATCTGTTATTTGAATTTCAGTTTAATTTTTCAAATTTTGTTCAAAATATCGTGATACGTATCGTATCGTGAACCCAGTATCGTGATACGTATCGTATCGTGACCAGGGCATATCGTTACACCCCTAATGTCTGTCAATGATAACACAATCAAATTAGCATATAGATGACCTTAAAACTAATAGACAATGACTAAAAGTAACAAAACGTGTATATATATATATATATATATATATATATATATATATATATATATATATATATATACACTTTTTATTTAACAGTTTAACTTTAACAGTTTCAAAACTTGAGTAAACATGCCCTTGAGCGCAAGTGTTTTCATACAGTGTTTTTCCTTGTTCGGGTTAGTAATTCATCACACTAACTCTGGCTGGCAAAGAAGTCTGAGTAGTGTTAGAAAAATAAATAAATAAATACAAAGTTCTCTTAATGAAACTTAAATCTCTTTTTGCAAGAAATACACCAAAATCGCACTCAGAAATGTTCCTCACTCTCATAATTCTGTTTATTTATTTATTTATTTATTTTTTCTATGGAAATATGTGTCCAAGATCAAGACTATATTAATTTGCACAAAGGGCCCTGAGTTCAGCTTTGGTCTTTTATTTCTTTCTCTCTCTGTCATGTTCTCTATCTGCTTTCATCTCTATTTTGTTTATTGTTCATTCTTAAACATAAAAGTCTCAAGTATATCCAAAATATATGCCTTAAAGGTATTATGCCATTTTCCATGCTGTGCTGTCAATAAACTTTATTTTGCTTTTAAGAGCCCATGAAATCTAAGTTTTGTTGCTTTTGATTAACGTCAAAGTCAAAAATACTGACACTTATACTTGTTCTACTAAGAACCTCAGAAAAACCATTGAAAATAATTCATTTTTTATGCCCGGATTGTAGGCTACTGTTTGATATCTTGCTTCGTTAAATCAATTATGCAACTTAAATGAGTTGTGTTCAATGAGCTAAAAAAGTACAATTAAATGTATCCTTTAAAGGTGAAGTGAATTAACAGATAGAAAAGAACAACCATTGTTTTGTTGTTTTTTGAGTTAATTGTGTGTGTAGGAGGTGTTGGCTTTTTGTGCATGTTGCTAGTGCAAGTCATTTTCTGAAGCCTCTTGGTTTTAATGAGTTGTTCTGCAGAATGTGGTCGAGTTCACTGGCGGAAAAAGGAGGAATACTTTTCTAAAGGAAGATTGAAACATCTAGAGATTTATGGTTTGTTAGCAAGTGTCATTCCTTCCTTGCAGTTCAAGGTTTGTTAAATATTACTGCACAGAGGAGATAAAAAGACTCTCTCTCTATCTCTCTCTCTCCTGATAGACCTAGATTATGTGATGAAGTGAAGGGACGGAGTAGCTTTTTCATCCTTTCAAATCTCCTTGTGTGTTTGTGGAGAAGGAAGTGGGATTTTTTCTCCAGTCGATTTGGAGGATGTGTTTCTGAGGGGATTGATGATGTCTGTGGAAAAGGGTTTGTGTCGGTCTGTACAGAGAACAGCATTTCCTTTTATCACAATACCAAGCGCTGAGGCCAGACGCCCCGCTGTTACATTCTCCCAATCGATAGTTTACACCTACAGTACATTTACACATAACCTTTTTGTATTCTTATGTGGACTTTTCTTTCACACTTTATGTAAGGTATTTTAATTAAGATAACTAAACCTAACTCTAAATGCATTTTTAATTAACACATTACTCACTCTGTGAGGGTTTTTAACTTGGGAGTGTGATCTCAAAAAGCAGTTTTTCGTGAATCTTTTGAGGATTTGTGTGAGGATAGTAAAATCTATCTAAAGGCAACTTCTATCATATGCATGCACAAAAAGAGAACATTTAAATAAACTATATACATTTATAGGCGCAAAGTTTGGAATTTTTTTTGTTTTTTTAAATACACATTTTAATCCCTTAAAGGAATAGTCAGTCACGAGACTGACAGAGCCTGCAAACCCCCAATTCTCCTCAGAGAAGTAATAGCCATGAAAAAAAAAAAAAAAACATCTTTATAGTCAGAAACCTGACAGGCGCTGACTCTAGTGGTTCAAAATGGGGTCCCAACCGGACCCTTTGGGTGCTAAGGCCAAGTCCGATGAAGGGACTGTCGCTCTGATGGGCGGCCTCGACCGCTGAGCTCCATGAATGAAGCAGGCAACTAGAGGGTGCTTTCCCTCAGAAACACCATCAATCAGAACACGGCAAGCCGAAATGGCGACCACATAGACTCTAAAAGTACCAGGACATGTGCCTGAGGACAATTTCTCTTGCAGGATCTCCAGCACTGAAACAACCTGGCAGTGAACTGGGTCTGTATGGTGTGTCATACACCAACTTTCGCAAAAGCACCATCTGAGGGCATAACTTCTTCTAGTGGAAGGAGTCCTAGCAATCAGAATAGTCTGTAGTACATCTGCTGGAAACCCAGAATCTCTTGTGGTCCCCCTCAGGGGCCAGAGATGAAGGTTCCAGAACTCATGCCGGGGATGAAATACTGTCCCCTGTACCTGAGATAGAAGAACTGTCCTGACCGGAATCGTGCAAAGCTAGCCGTCAAGGAGGGCTATTAGATCTGAGAGCCACACACAGTGGTATCAGTGACAGGTGAGACCCTCGTTGACATACCTTGGCCAGGACTCCTGGGAGCAGAGCGATCGGGAAGAACGTGAGAGAGAGGGGTGGTTCACATGCCCTTCATCTCTCAGCCAGCTCGACACGCTCGCCCCAAAATCGCAACAAGGACGCAGAGGCTCGCCCCTTCCTGAAAGAAAACGCACCTCGTGCAGAGCACTCCGATCGAAGTGATTACAGTGCTTGCACTCAGCGTCCTCGAGGGCAGCAACAGCATGCTCCAAAATTCGGACAGCGAATCTGCTCCCACATTCATATGCCCCAGAATGTAAATCACCTTGATGGACTACAACTTGTCCCACATACAAAGCAGAACCTGCTGTGCTAGCCTGTTCCAGCGGCACGGATGCAGTCTGCCGTAGCGACCTATGTAAGTGACTACCACAATCTCGTCCCCCCACACTAGGACATGGTAACCTCTGCTGGAGGATGTATTTCAGGGCCTAAAATACAGCCATCATTCCGAGGCAAATGTCCCAATCGAGAAGATGACCTCTCCAGATCCCTTGGGCTGGACGGTCATCCAAGACTGCACCCCAGCCTTTGAAGGAACCATCTGTCGTTGGCATCTTGAGATGACAACACGTGCCTAGAGTGGAACCCAAAGTCAAAAACCAGGGTCTGAACCACATAGAAAGGGTACGAGGCCCTAGTGCGTAACCCTTATATTCCTCTGGGGATTGGCCCTTAGATTAAATCCCCTGGCACTGAGCCACAACTGTAATGGTCTCATGTGCAAGATGTCCAAAAGTGGATGCAGTCGCCATGAGACCTAGAACTTTCTGAAAGTAATGTACAGTAACTTTCTGGCCTAGCCTGAAATCCTTTAGGGTGTTCAGAATGGATTCAATAGGTGTAGGAGAAAGCTGTGCCCACATTATGATAGAATCCTGTTAACCCCTAAATACATTGTCCCTTGGGCAAGAGAGAAAACACTTTCCTTGGCATTGAGTCTCAATCCCAGATAGTTAAGATGATCGAGGATGACATTCCAATGTTGAAGCGCCGATGCTAAAGCTGCATCGATGCGTTTTGCATATGTGTGGGGTGATAAGGCTAGGCCAAATGGAAGAACCCGATACTGGTAAGTTTACCCCCAAAAGCAAACCTCAGGAACTTCCTGCTTTGTGGCAAAATTTCTAAATGAAAGTATCTGTCCTTGAGATCATTTGTTGATAACCAAATTCCCTGATTGGATCTGAGAAAAACAATCATAGACTGTCAGCATTTTGAACTTGTATGTTCGCGGTTCAGCCCGCAAAGATCTAGACTGGATGCAACCCCCAATCATTTCTGGGAACCAGAAAATATTGGCTATAGCAGCTCGACTCTCTGTCTAGGAGGGGAGATGTTCTACGACCTCCCTGTCCAGCAGAGCTTGCATTTCCTGTGTCAACAAATACGCTTTTTCTGGTTTCACGGTAGTAGAGACCACGCCGTTGAAACACTAAGGATGATATGCAAACCGTATCCTTTAGCCCTCTTGTGGAGTCCTTATGACCCAAGGAGAGATTATTTGGCAGTAGCTTCCACGCTGCCAAATTCTCTGAAAGGGAGACTGTCTGTGACACTTTGTTTTGCTGGGGGGAATATTAAATATTTGGTGTCCTGAAACACGGCAGGAAACAACCGGGCACAGCCTCAGGACTTCCTTCTGGTTGTAAAGACCGTTTTTAGGTCCGGCTCCCTCTTGCCTGTTGAGTGCTACAAGCTGTTCCCCAGTCTTTATGAGGGGGCGCATGGCTTGCACACTCTCTTTTGGGCTTTTCGCCTCAGAGGAGCTGGGCTGTGTTGGGACTGGGTGGCTGACAACCCTGACACTAGAGCACGGTGGGGGAGAAACTTATTGAAAGCTTTCTCAAGCTTCTTTGCCTCCCTGCGCTCAGATCTTTATGAACGTCAGTCTGATATGCCTGCAGAACTGCCGTGGTGTACAAGGCAGCACCAGCATGACCTGCTGCATGAAACGCTCTCCCTACAAGTGTAGATGTTGCTCTACATGGCTTGGTAGGGAGCGTTGACTTTTCGAGTGATGATGCACCCCCAGGGGAGAGATAGCCCGCTAGCGTCTCTTCCACCTGGGGTATCATCATGTAAAATTCAAGGTTGAGGCACAAAAAAACACAGGACAATTATGGCTTACTCCATGAACAAGTTCTCTCATCATGGAAGTCACCAAAGAAGGGGAGAGACCATCGCTAAGGTCCCTCCTCCTGACCACCTGACAGAAACCTGTCATCTAGTTTGGAGTGTCTAGGGGTCTACTGCTCTTGTGGCCAATCCAGCTTTAATCTGATCACACCACACGAGTCATCACCTCAAATAATTCCTCATTCGTTTTACAATCGCGGGAGCAGCGCTCGGGAGGCGGCGCTTTCAATTTCCATTTCTACAGAATCAAGAGCTGCACCGTTCGCTGCCCTATCCGAAGAAATGGCAGGGCACGCTTTGGAAGCGGGCGCGAAAACCCCCTGATCTGGTGAGAGCACAAGAGAAAGGGGAGGACCCGCCTCTCGAGCCTCAGCCAGATCAAAGTGGGATCTTAACGAGGGTGCAGTTTTTCTTCAGAAAGCTTATGTATTCCAATTAAATAAGGCTTATATAACCTTCAAACTCCTGTAAACTTACAGGCAAGGATTTTTCAACATTGAACATTCAAAGTTTGACAAACTGTCCTTTCTAGTTATAAAGTGCAACCAAAGTAAAATGAATGGAAGAAAAGCACAAGCCAAACCCCATATCCAGCTGCGCTGTCACTCTGTATTCTATGTATGTTGTCATCTGGTGTAAGTGCTGCCTGACAGGCTTCCTCAAGTGCTTTATTAGAGATGCATATTTCCTGCTTGATTCCATTATTCCAGCAAAACTCAAATGTAGCCGGTCCTCACTCTCTAGCTCACAGTGTATCAAGTGTACAAAGGCAGATGAAAAAATGCACTGCGATTTTGATTCGCTCGGCATTGAATTATAGAGAGTGTCCTGAGAAAAATTTAAATCTGAAAGCTTTCCAGCTGGTGGTGGTGAAAGTGCATTTTGATTATGTCAGATAGTAAGGCGTTTAGAAGCAGCTGTGGCACAGTTGCGAGTCTGAGTTGTGTGCTGTAGCCCTGTTGCAAGTGCTATTGTGAGGTTGACAGCGGAACAGAGATCACAGCTTCTGTTCAGATCACAAAGTGTAGACGTCAACAAGGACGTCTCTGTATGAGGAAAAAGGTGTGTGTACATGCCGTAGGTCCTGCTGACTCCATCTAACACGTACCATATAGTTTCCCCTCAACACACTCATGGCCACACATCTTGGCATTGCTCCAAGCACAACGGATCTGTTGAAGTCTCCATTTGATACAGTCTTCATCGCCTTAGGTTTGTTGCATTTCACCTGTCTGGCTTTAGACACTCCGGATTGTATCGTATTCTGACTGCACACTGGTTGTTGTGCAAATCCTTCACTAAATCCAGCATGTTACATGAAATTTTCTTGTGTTTTCCTAACAGAATATTCTTTGTAGCATCAAACACAAATATGTTATTCCATTTAGAATCTTGATGCAAATTACAAATTATCACTATTTCCCAAGGTACAAGATACTCATAAATTCTCATAATTACGCAATTCAAGTTTTTGATTTATGAAGAAAAATAATCTCAATTCTCATATTGTGAATTTACCAAAGAGTACTTCTTTTTTTAAAATAAAATAAATCAAACAAAACAATAAAATAAAATACAATATTTAATTTAATTTAATTTTCTTTGAGTGAGATATAATGTGACATTAAAACTGCAATGAACAGTAACATTGGCACTACACTGCTATTCACTAGAAAATGTTGTTATTTACTGGAAATGCTACACTTTTTTGAAAACTGCTGACATTCTGTCAAGATATTAATGTATGTAGTTAAGTTAGTATTGTTGCTGAATGTCCATAATTCTCCTACGCAAACAAATTATTATTCAGGTGAGCTAATTAGTTTATGTATGGAATCTCAAAGAGCATTTTAACTATGAAAATAATTTGCGGAGCGCTTTATCTTCTGCTAAACTACCAATAAAAACGAGTAGCTGATAGTGCTTTGAGACTGAAAGAAAGGCCTTGCAGTTCAAAAGCACTTTTGAAAAATGATTGACAGGCAATGAGATTCCATACCATTTCCAGCAGGTACACCAGTATTAGTTTTCAGTGTCCTCTGGTGTTTGTTTGATGTTTGCTTACTTGGATGTGAATCCTTTGCATTGAAATGATGTTAGCCATCCTCCAAAGAACCTGATGTAAATTACACAGAGACGGTAAAAGCAAAGACCTTTTGAATACAGTAGTTGTTTTTGAAGTCTACATGCTATTCTGAAATTAGATCTGAGCAATCCAAGAACAAACTCTGCAAAAGTTTGGTTTATGGAGTTGAATTTTCAGCAGTGGATTTTGGTGAATATTAGGTAATTTCTTATTTATTTATTTGTGCATAACCGTGTATCTTTAAAGCAAAATTCATCCTTGTAAAGCAAAACATATTGAACATCATTTGTGAAGAATCTGGACAACTTCCCAGGGGAAATAAAATAAGGCAAGCAGGTGGCTTAAGAAGATGAGATGTAACCCAAAAGCAGTATTCAGAGCCTACATTTTGAAGATGTTTAATGGTTGTAGATATTGTTTATTCATTTATGCATCAAATCATGCATTTGATTTAATACTGAAATCTTTGCCTTTAATTTGCAGACTTTGGTACAGTATCTTGGCAAATCCAAATACTGTTTGAGATGTAGAAATCCCCTCTGAAACTCTAGAAGAGGCATATGCGGGATTATTGGAGTCTTTTTCTTAGGAGCAGAAGTCTTCATTCACTCTCCTTTTTATCCCATTGGTGTTTGGGAAATATTTGAGACCTGCACTAGCTCAAACATTGGTAGGATATATTTGTAAATCTGCAGTAAATCTTAATTAGCATAATTTACACATTTTACTCCAAGCAGTGCTTTTCTGATTTTCACAGATCCAGTTTTAACTACACCCTCTCAGCACCTCCACCCACCAGACATATTCAAAGCTTATGGAGACAGTCAATTGCTGTCTGTGACTTATTTCAGATGTTTGCAGAAAGAAAACAACAATCAGACTGTAAAACAATACCTTGCTGCTGCAGAATAAAGTTGTCATCCAGAATTGTAGATGCAGCATCTCAGCTTCTCTCCGAAGGGAAGTTCTTGAACGTCAGTCTTTTAAAGCTTTTGACTATGTTTCTCCAATTCTCAGTTGCTTTTGAATATTAATCCAAACAGTCTTCCAGGTTTTTCCAGTCATACTCAGTTCTGCTCAGTACTTTAACCTAGATTAAACCAACTAAAGCAGAGGAGTGGACACCTGAGCTATTTTTTTTTTTTTAGTGTAGAATCATATGGTCCATTGACCTTAACCTCTCCGAACTTTTCTTGCACTCTCTTCAAATAAGATTTTCCCTACATGCTTTATATCCAGGGAAGAGTGGGTGGTTGTTTATCCATTTCGTTCTCCTCTGTTTGACAGTCTTTTTGATGAAATGTAAATTCATTCACTTCAGACATGCTGAGCTGATTCCATCGAGTATTAGATTCCATCAACGCTAACAATCTCACTCACTGTCGTTCTTTAATGCGGAAAACGAGCAGCGTAGCATTTAAATGCACTCGTCAATTGAGAATTGTATCTTATTAATCTCATTTTAAAGCTTCGAATTACATTTGTTTATTTGAAGTATTTTTATCTGTTCTGCCAGCCTCTGTGCTGGCTTTAATGGTCTGTTTATTGACACGGTCGACATTTGTCCCTCAGTACAGCTGTTTGATTGGAGTCTGGAGACGCTTTTGTGTGGCCTTGATAGCGCTGATTTGAAGTCAGATAGACGAGCGGTCTTAAAGCGACGGTACCTTGTAACCATGGCATTTCTGTCCATCTCTCGCACATCTTTCATTTTTCATCTCTTTATCTTTATAGCTCTCTTTTTATACTTAATTTCTCTTCCTCTCTCATAAACGTTCCCCTTTCTTCCCTTGTCATTTCTTCCTTGTCGCTTTTTGTCATTTAATCGTTGTCTCTTCCTTTCCTTAAGCTTTAAACAGCTGATTTATGATGTCTTTCTTGATAATATCTCTCCGGAATTGACTGGCAGGGTCTTATGGCTGCTTTCTCTTGGTGATAGCGGAGTTTTACTAAACAATTTGTTGCAATCCTTCATCCCTTTTCACGGAGATTAGCTTCCTACTGCTAACCTGAAAGCTGCATGTGCATTGATCTTGCAGCTGATCCTCCTCTTCAGCTGTGTTTTTGTCACATAGTTCACTTGGGAAAGGATGGATATAGAAGGTGGTGGCGGTGGTTGTGTTCGTTTGATGTCAGGCTTGGTGACAAGATTGTATATTCCAGTGGTATTCAGGATGTTTAGTCTTTACATTAACCAATCACAAGTCACACTGTTTCTGCAGATTATGGCTTGATATAATAGTTGAGTAAGAAATAATGTCATAATGTGCTGCTTTACCTGGAATACACTGTAAGCAAATAGGTCGAAGGAGCTATTTCTATTTCTGTATAAATCTGTACTTTATTTTCAGCTCACATCCATTGATATTAAAATTTCATTTGCATAGCCTGTTTTAGAGCATCAGAATTTTTATATGATGCTAGTATTAATATAGGCTAACTATATATGATACACATATGACCAGAAAGTAGAAATCTCAAAACATCAAAAACCGGCTTTGAAGTAATATAAGGGATTTTAAATGTTTAGCAGATGCAGTTCTAATACTGATAAGTCATTAGACCACGTTTATGATGTTTTTAAAAATCATATTTCAGTTGGACAGGGAAAAAAAATGTTGTTACTGAGGGCAGTGTCAAAAATGAAAATTAGGCATTTGCTACCTTCATTTAATTTGAAAATATGTTATTTATAGAACAAGTTTTTTTTTTTTTTTTTAATGTGATAGTAGTTCACAATATTACTGTTTTTACTGTATTTATTTATTTATTTATTTATTTTTAATTATTATTATAAAATATAGCCTTGGTAAGCATAAAAGACTTACTAACCCCAAACTTTTGATTAATATTGTCTCTGCAACACTATATTAAATTTGTCAATCAGCGAACTGTAGTCATCTGTGTAGTCTGTTTTCTTCATTATAAAATATAAATAAATCATTTTCGTTTTTTCAAATTTATATAAAATTGTAACGCTCAAGTATTCAATTTTAGTAAACATTATTTTAATAATAATAAAAAGAAATTGCTGCAAGGTTATGTTATGTAAAATATAAAGCATTTTGGAATTTCCAGCAAAAGTATTTTTAAAAAAGTTATAACACTCATAAGTCATATTGTAAAAGATTTTGGCCATACCGCCCACCCCTGGCATAATGGTTGTCTGGACCATATTCATGTAACAAGTTTGCTTCACAGTTGCTTGACAGTCTTTCCTTGTAGTGGAAGAACATGTGGGTTGAAGAGAAGGAAAGAGGCTTCATTAGTGAGAGTTTGGTGATATTTTTACCATCTTCATGGATATATTTGTTTCGTATTCCATGCAGGATAGCTTTAATCTGCATGCAGGATGCTAACATTAAACGCTCAGGTTACAAAGTCAGAGATGAAGAGAGCAGAGAGCAGATCATGTGTCAGATGGAACATCAAGATCTCACTTTGCTTTGTAGAGATCTCAGATCAAAAGACAAGCGTCCTTTAAATGCCAGCATGAGAGAAGATTGTATCTCTGGATGGGCAGCGCATTAGAAAGGTCTAGTGTTCTATCTTTACTACAGCTATTCTCCAGAAGCTAGTGAACTGTCTGCTGCCTAAATAGACAGATGTCTGCAAAGGCTACCTTTATAGGTAGCTGCCTTCTTTTCCTTCTAATTGAAGTGAGACATTAGGTTTTACATGGATCCACTGCATTTACATGCAAATCGTAAACTGATTATGCTTAATAAGCTGACAGTGTACTGTATGTAGTCGTGTGTGCCTCAAAGTGCCTTTTAAGTGCTTTTAAGTGCTTTTAAAATGTGTGTTTAATAATGCTAGAAGTTATAAATGGTTTATTGACACATTTTGGTTGCTGCCAATTACCAGTTTTTTGTTTTGCATGTAAATGTGTGAATCTCTGACTGATTAATGGATGTATTTTGTCAACTAAGGCTCATGAAATGTATGCCTGTGATGTTTGTGGCAGTGAAATGTCCAATGAGTGGCGGTATAAAGCGTGTCAAATTTTCTCCGAAACAAATGACACATGACTCTGCTACTATTTCATTACATTGATTCACGGACACGTTGGACAGTTCAGAAATGAAATGTTTGGTGAGCGGCACTTAAAGGTTAATACTCTAATGTGTTTACAAATAATGTACCACTTACACTAAAACCTATCCTCACCTTAACTGATAGTGTTCAAGAAAGAAAAAAATGCATTTAGTACTGAAACAACCATGCCAGTTTACTTTGTTTTTACACTGCTTTGAGCTCATTTGTCAAACTGTGTTTCATGGGACTTGTACCCAAGAGCTCTGTATTGCGAGTACAGTGCTGTACCAGGTGAGCTACCGAGCAAGTTTACTTTGTTGGAAAAACCATACATATGGGACTAGATATGTAATGCAAATGTTAAAATGTCTTAGTTTACTAATGGTAAAGGTGTTTTCAGGTGATGGCATAGTATTTTGCAAGGAACTGCATGTAATTTAGGCCTAGTCTTTATTAATTGAAAATGTGCCCCTGTAAATATAATTTATGTGAACAGTAATACCATTTTTTAGTGTTTTACTTCCTCTAGTGTTCCTTTCAGCTGGAAACTGTAAGAATTTCATGTGTATGTTCGTTCTTAAAGTTTTGTAAAACTATAGGTAGAAGGAGTATGCCTTGGTTGTTTTTTTGGTTCATATCAAGCATCGGTTCACATCAAGACCCTGATAATCATAGAGGTTCAAATTATTATTATTGCCGTTTCATTTGGTGATTTTTATTTATTTATTTAATTATTATTATTATTATTATTATTGGTGATGCTATATCATCGTTCTTTTCTTTCCTTGCTGTATGTCAAGAAAGATACAGATGGAAGTTGAACTGATGATCTGCAACTGCGAATGCATGTTTATTTCCTGCTTTCTTGGATGCTGTTATTTGATTACACATGGCAAGTGTTTTTTTTTTTCTTAGAATGTGGCCAACAAATACAGTCTTTTTTGACAAAAATGTTTCTCTGTCCTGCTGTCCATATCTTTCTGTACAGTTGGTTCTCATTATCCGCTGGCACATTATAGCGAACAATCAGTTTCATTAAATCCATTTCATTTTTAGAGTCTTGCCTAATTGCACTACAGCTGATCCCATTTTGGTTTGCACTAACTGGACGATCACCATCTGTGTTCGGTTTTTCACCCAAACCCTTGCCTCTGGAATTCCAATAAGGAAGGAGCCGATTCTCCATGCATTCTCATAGAGTTATCAAGGACAGAGAAGGGATTTTCTCAATCTCTCTCCTTCCTGCTTGTAATCCTGCCCTTTAGATGTATTTGAGCCACCGTGATGGGGACGTTGAGGACTTTGACTTCCTCTTCCCACAGAATTGCCTTCACTTTTTGCAGCCATGCACTTAGCTGTAGGATTAAGAGTGTGTGCTCCCTCTTTCAGGGAGTCTGTCTGACTCTTTTGGTAGGTGCTCACCTGACTTAACCAGGGCTCAACAGTATGGATGGCACAGGTCCAGTGTGAGAGTGTATCAGACATATGGATTGCCATTTCCGTAAAGCACAGAATATTCAATTTAGCTGTAAATGTGATAGTCCAAGAAAGGTTAAATATATAAACAAATAACCTCAGCCAAAAGCAAAATTGTTTCAATTCATCGTTGTATTTGTGAGCCCAGCTTAACATATCTTCAAGCTATAAACTCAGCTGAGCTCAGCGCTTGACTGTAGCTGCTCAGTATAGATTGTTATGGACTGCAAACAGTTCACCCAAAAATGAAAATTCTGTCATGATGTTCCAAAACAGTTTGAAGGTATTTTAAAGAATGCGTGCAACCAAACAGCTGCTCCACCTAAACCATAGTTGTTTTTTCCCCACTATGGAAGTCAGAAGGGACCATCAAATGTTTGGTTACCCACATTCCTCAAAATATAATCTTTTATGTTCAACATAAGAAAGCCTTTACAGAAAGAACAGACAAGATCCCATAACACATTCAGTAACATGGTTTTTTTGTCCATCCCTTTTGTCTTGTATCCTGGATTACTCACTGTAAGAAAGGCTATTATGTATACATTGTTAACCCTGGATGCACACGAGAAGTTTTACTGCCCTTTTCATTTAGCCTAATTAGCAGAACATGGATGACACTGAACTTTAGGTTGAAATATCGAAGCTTATTAGCCAGGACAAGAAAGCTAAGATGTTGCCCGGAAAACTGCACTGAGATCTAATTTTAGCAAATCTGTTTAAAACTGCACTGAGTAATTTTTTGTTCGTGTTTTCATGGTCGATACAACAGCGGGTTTTTACTTTTTCACAATGGGAAAAAAGTTACTTAGTATATTTAGTAAACTGGTTTAAAGTTAATTAACTTAGTTTAAAGTCAGGATTGTTCTTTTTTTGCAGAACTAAAGATGAGCTTGGTCTAAATATAGAAATACAGCAGAGCAGTTATTAGTTACACAGTTTGTTGCATGGCACATTAAGAAAGAGGGCTTGTTAGTACAAGGTAGATTTACAGATTGACTTTTTACACTGCAGTAGTACCATTTCCCTTTAGGGAAGTAGCAGTCCTATGTCTCATTTCAACTTCCATTCAAAAGTCAAAATTTTCCCCTGCTCTGAATTAAGCACCTAATCCATTTCATGCAGAATCGCATTTGAACGAATCCACAATGAAACTGCAAATGATTAAGAATATAATCTCTTTGAAATGCCTCGGGTGCAATTTATACCAGGGAGCAGACGATATGTTCTCCTTTTGCACAAAGCGTTACACGTCGAGAAATTCACCAGAGGGAAAACGAGCGGTCCCTCGTAACGGATCTCTAGTGAAGTCATTAATTTAAAGGTATTTGGGTTATAACTTCTGGCCCGCTAATCTAAACTCACTTTTATGGATCTTCACAAAATGAGTTCACCGATCATCCATGAAATGTATTTCTCTTCGTAGATTAAACTTTCATGCTGCATTGGTGCTCACAATCCAGTAAAACAAGCAAATACTGTTTCCTGTCCCATGAGGGCAGATGGTGTATTTGAATGCACTTTTGGGGGCATTTTGAAAGCATAAGCTCAGTGTCCCATTCTGCCTTCTACTTCGATTGCCAGGTGTTCTTTTGAACTAAAGTTGAAGAGCTTTACACTTTAATGCAGACAGAAAAGCAAAGAAGAGGTGAAACTTGCTGAGAATTTCATTTAGTTATCTGCTTTGCACAGTATCTTTCATCCTGGCCACAAACGCGGTGCATTAATAGAAGCACCCCAGAGACACTTATAGAAACAATATTACAGATAAAGTAAAAGGAGGTGAATGAAGTGTCAGGAAAGTCCAAAGGTTCAAAGCAAGCAGGCAAGGTTTAGTTGGTTAGCATCAAGGAGGCTTATAGTGCCCACAAAAGCATTCCCAGACATCTCATAGCAGTTGCTCGGCTGATGCAGGATCCCCCAGAAGTTTTGAAGCCAATTAATCACCTGATCCATAAATGCCATGTGAAATCTAAAATATTTCATTATGTTATAGTACTTTTTTTTTTGTCAGTGACTGATTTCATTTGGTGTGGCAATTCACTTCAGTGATTCTATAGTGACATGCGTTGATAAATATACTCCCTTGTTGAAACAATACATACTAGATTGATGACCGTCTGTTGGAGTTCACCTCAGAAAATCTGGACCTGTGAGTCATGCTCTCACCATTACATCATAAAGCTTGCCTGCCTGCATAGAATTTTGCTTATGGCCAACCTCGAAAGTTCAGCAAGTTTTTCTGATACTGAAAGCAATTTCTTGGTACCTGGTAGATATTCCTATGAACTTTTACTAGTTATGTTCTTTGATTGATTCTATGAACTGTTTTTTATGCTTAAGTGCAGCAGATTAGTATTTGTTTTAATCCAAAATATTGTGCAGAGCTCTTCTCTTCGGCTGTTGGAACAACCTATTGTTGCTCTTTAATGTTCTACATGGAAAATAACAGCATATGGGTTTAGGATGCAGATGAGAGAAATATGACAGAACTTTAATTTTTTAATAGTGCGCAATATTTCTGTGATAGATTTTTTATTTATTTATTTATTTATTTATTCAGGAAAAGTTGCAGCTTTTCCATTCAAATAAGCATGAAGGTAGCAAATGTTAATCTCCATTAAAAAGAGGCAGTTTTCCTCGAAGACCAGATATTGCTAATGAAAAGCCACACATACTTGTGGTATACGTGAAGTTTTGTTTTGTAAGGAAAAGATTGGGCAGATTTTCCCTATACCCTTTGCCTTCAAAGTTTAGCGGAAGGATGCTCTCGTGAAGAACCGAGGGCCAGTGTGTTTTGAAAAACAAAGTAAAGCTCTTAAATTAGCTTCTGTGGGAATTGAACCCGATTGTGAGCGACTGAAGAGTGGAGAGATGCATTTGTCCAGGGTAGGTTTTTATAAACTCTCAGGTATTGATTAGAAATTGAACAAATACAAATCAGTGTTAAGAAATTGGCCACTCATCTTTGCATGTCTGATCCCTATAGAAGCTCGTGCTGAATAATGACTTCCACAAGTCCTTCAATCAGTGCACATCTGCTGTCATTAACTACGTTTACATGCACTCTCATCAGTGGCGTGCACAGACCTCCGGAGGGGCAGGGGCAAAATGGAGGGGGGGGGGGGGGGGGGGGTGTTGTGGGTTTGGTCCCCCTCAGCTAGGGGTTGGCGATATGGCAAAAATATCACAATTTTTTTTTTTTTTTAGAAATATCACGATTCACAATATTATCACAATTCTTTGTCATGTTGGATTTTCTATTTTGCAAGCTGTTTGAGCAGTACAGCCAAACTAATTTCCCTATTATAAAGACAAAGCCTTTCAAGGTAACAAAATATTAAAAAGTATGGCGGATATTTAGGCCAAAGTAGGTGAAGATAAAAATCGTTTTCATTATTTTATCTTTGTTATTAAAAAATGAGAGCAAAGATACACATTACAAATAGGCTACACATAATATACAAATAAAATAAACAGTGTTTTATTTTCAGGTAGTCTACAATAGGTGTATTTAGCAGGAGCATTCAAGAAACTGAATGAACAAATATAAAAATAAAACACTATATAGATTGATTCCTATTAAAACAACTGTATTAAAGTTTTTCAGTCATGAGTAGTGAGTGATGTTTCTCTTTGTGTTTGGTGTTTTATTAACATTAAAGGAATAATTCACCCCAAAATTAAAATAGGCTAGTGTTTGATTTTTATACCTTCATTTACTCACTCAAAAGTTGTTTTAAACCTGAACGAGTTTCTTCTGCTGAAAATAAATGCTATTTTGAAGAATGTGGAAAACCAAACAGTTGCTGGTCTACAGTGACTTCCATAGTATTTTTTCCCCCCTACTGTTAAAGTTAATGTGGACCAGCAACTGTTTGGTTCGCCAGAACTGCAGCTGATAGAATGTGCGCTGAAGTAAGATACTACGAGATTTCTTCAAAAAAGCAAATCGTGGAGACATTTTTATAGTCCACGATCAAAAATCGTCATATCGAACACCCCTACTCTCGGCAGAAGTCGCAAACTAGGGGCACTGGACCGCAAGGGCACTTTACCGTCGGACTTCAAAGAGGCCCTGCAGAATAATGAAAATGGCATGTACACGAGTGAAGAGGTTTGTTTTTGTATACATCTTACAGTGATTAAGTCCTTACTGTGACTATTGGAAAATATTGCATTATTGGTGCACATCAAAAGCAATCTTTTGATATAATGTTGACTTTAGATGGAATATTTTGGTGTGACAATGCTCTTGAAGTGTGCAGACCCTCATTTATCTACAGACAGGAACAACAGACAAGAGTGGATTGATCCAGAGACCCAGCTGTGTGTGGTGGAGATTGCGGGCGCAGTATATGCACTTCTCTTGGAGATTGTTCAATCTTTCTGGCTGACCTTTCTGCAATTCAAAGCAGTCCCTGTGGTCTCGAGCTGTGGAGAAGGCAGAACACAGTTCAAGGGCACAGACATAGACTGCCCCTTTGGCTGGCTCGGTCTCAGACTCCCGCTGCATCCTCTTGCTCTCTCTTTTTTACTTGTTCTGATGTGTCGGCCGCTGTCTCTTTGTTTACACATATGTAGATGCAAAGGTTTGCTCCTGTATGAAACCCTGAGCTGTGTCTTGTGTACTGCACAGACAGCTACCTTCTAGTGTAACATCCTAACCATCACAAACCATTTCCAGTTTAGCCTTAGCATGTTGCAAATATAGATTCTTACAAGCATAAAACTTAATTGGAAATCCAAGTATTGGGTAAAATGATTTTTTTTCTAGTTACACCAAACAAATTCAGCTTCTGTTTAACATTAGCATGTTGCTAATATAGATTTTTACAAGTATTGGTAAAAATAATCAATTTGTAGTTAACACAAACAAATGAATCTTAAGTTTAACATTAGCATGTTGATATTGTAGAATACAACTACGCAGCATACACAAATTTTGGTTAAATTAGTGCATTACAACAAACAAATCCAGTTCCAGTTTAATGTTTGCATGTAGCTAAACAAGATTCATACAAGCAAAAAACTTCACAGTATATGCAAGTATTGGATAAAATAATAATAAAAATGTTTTATTACATCAGACAAATTCAGCCTCAGTTTGACGTTAGCATATTGCTAATTTGCATTTTTACAAGCATAAAACTACATAGCATATGCAAGTATTGGATAAAAGTTTCCATTTCTAATTACACCAGCCAAATTCAGCCTCAGTTTGACGTTAGCATATTGCTAACTTAGATTCTTACAAGCATAAAACTACACAGTATGCACAAGATCTAGTTAAAATAATCAATTTATAGTTGTACCAAACAAATCTCTTCAACTCCAGTTTAATGTTAGCATGTTGCTAATATAGATTCTTATAAGCATATAGGCTAACTGCATAGTATTAGTATTCAACTTTAATTTTAATTTAAAATAATTAACTTGTAGTTACACCAAAGAAATTTAACTACAATTTGACATTAACGTGTTGCTACTTTAGATTATTTTAGGCATAAAACTGCACAGCAAATAATCCATTTCTATTTACATCAATCAGTTTCAGTACTTTTGAGATTTGAACCAAATGTGAGTTAACTGTAGTTGACATTCTTTCATTTTGTCTGCCATCTCAGATTTATGTTATGTATGCCTGTGCTTGAATTAACTGTTGCATTAGTTTAAAAGGCTGATTTTCTACAATTTTGTAGAGTTTTATTTCTCTCCTTGAAGTGCTCTTGCAATGTTCCTTACACCAAAAAACAGACCGTTTAGTTTTACATGACAATAGCTGGTGGATAAGACCAAAAATTCCCATAATTGCTGAAAAATATCTGCATTTGTCTGGTGTGAATGTTGACTTCCCATCTTTATTCTTAAGACCAAGATTTGCCAGTTCAGTTCCATCTGGGAGCCATCCAGGAGCTGGGAGGTTACTGAGATCCCACTTCTGTCTAATCACCATTGTTCCCTTGAGCAAGGCACTTCATCCCGGGCTGTCCCAGAACGACTGACTCTGCAGTTACTGTACTATAAATTGTACTGTAAATTGCTTTAGATAAAAAGTGTCTGCTGAACGGCAAGTAACTGGGTTAAAAATCTTATAATCAGAAAAGCTCAGAGCGCCGACTGCAAACTTCTTCTCTCCAGTGTTTCTTATCTTATTTTCTCTCTTTCTCTATCTCTATCTCTGTCCTTCCCTCCTGTAGAGTAAATCACAGTGCTGTGTTGTTTGTGCTGTTTCAGTGACGTCCAACTGTACAGTTTTTCTTCATAGCTGTGCTTTGCTGCAATCTAATCAACTGAAAACCAACCGGAGATGCTACTTGAAGTGCATGCGGTCACAAAGAGAAGACTACGCACTGCATCTGCCATTTCATCCCCTCAGTGTATCAGAGGAATATGAATGCTGTGTGATATTAGAATAGATGCATCAGCGTAAGCATTACCACTGGGGATGTGTTAATGGGCTGAATTTAATTCTAGCTAAGTGTAAAAGATGAATAACCTCTGTTTATTTTTAAAGCGTTTTATTTTTTTTTCTGGTGAATAAGGAGGTAAATGCATTCCTTTGTGCTACTGAAAAAGAATCCTGAATGTACAGTAGTAAACTGATTACAGTAGTATTTATTACTTGATACTTTTAAATAGTGCTGTCAAAATTGGCATGTTAACGCAGGTTAATTGTTCCAGTTTAACGGCGGTAAAAATATTTAACATTGTTATTGCAGGGGCGGAACTAGGGTTGGCCACCCTACTCACAGCAGCTGCTTTGGTTTCTACTTTTCCTTGACAAGAATTGCATTTATTTAGACGCAGAACTTCTTTATGACCACATCAAACAGGAGGCTTTTCAGATGTACACTCCAGCTTCTCCTCAGCACCAGGCGCTAGTCAAAGGAGCATGGAAAAGGTACAGATGTCGAGGCAGTTTCAGTAGAACATCAGTGAACTGCGGTCAGATGAGATGTTGTCAGACCATTTGTCAGTAAAAATTTATTTTCCTGTCGTGTCAGACATTAAACTGTGCTTGTAGCGCGTATGTTTCAGTTGCAAACTGTGCTTGTAGCACGTATGTTTCAGTTGCACACACTAATAGAACGGCACGCAGCCTGTATCATTTCATATTAAACGCAAATGAAACTACGAGATCCGTCATGTTCAGCAGCAGCAGCTCTTAAAGTTATAGCGCAGCTGCTGTGATGTCTGTTAATCAAAGAACAAAAGAAAAAAAAGAGGAAATCAATAAATTTTTTAGCTTTAAGGATTCATCTATATTTAATTTAGTGTTTGATAACTTTGTTCAATTTCTGTATATTTCCTACTTGCTGAAGGGCACAGGTAAATATGACATTTATTAGAATAGGTTTATGTAAAGATTGCTTTAAGTTCATATAAATCAGAAGTTATTTTTTCAAGTCTAATAAATGTTAAAATTGATAGCTTTCTACTGTAATGTTGAATGACTGTAGTCAATGGTTAATATTAGAAAAAAAAAAAAAAAAAAAAAAACCAATTTCATTGAGACATCATTAGTATTGGTATCAGTGATACTCACCTTCAGTCATAAAAAAATATTAAAAATATAATGTCTTTATGTTGTTTTTACATTAATTTGCAGATCGAATGTGAAATTATTGCTATATTAAATTACATAAACCTTTAATGTTAAGTGGGATTAATCACGATTAATCATCATTAGCTTCAGAAAAGATGCGCGATTTATTAGTTTCTTTTTTTTTTTAATCGATTGACAGCACTACTTTTAAATTAGTATACGTTAAAATGATGCTGTTATTCAAAACAGCCCACAATACACTTTTTACAGTTTTAAGAGTAACTGGGTTTAACAGTTTCGTGGTTCATGCCGATAGTGTCAGACTTGTGTTTGTCTTGTGTTTTGTTCCCCATGTGCTCCATGCCCATATTTGGTCCTTCCTGTTTCCTGTTTCCTGTTCCTGTGTTCGTTATTATTAGTTCATTAGTCTCCGTCTGTGTTTAATTACTCATCTGTTTCAGTTCTTCCTCGTTTGATTTCCTAGTGTTCTTAAGCCCTGTGTTTCTCTGTCTCCCATGTCTGGTATTGTTTGTCTTCACCCTGCTCTATATGTCTTCCTGTGTTGGATTTCTGCTGGACTGTATTATTAAAGATATTGTTATTTGAAGAATTCCGCGTTCCCTTGTTCCTTGCTTCAAGCGAAGCATGACAGATAGTAACTATGATCATTTATTAAAATGACCATAAAACTATGGTCTATTTTTTTTGCTGGAAATTCAACCCAGAAATGTTTAAAATATTACATTTTCATTTAAATGTATTTTGTTGTTTTGGTTTAATATTTATAAATGACACCATAAAAATGATATAAAATGAAATGATATAACATTTAGGCCCTATATGTAGATAATGCCCCAGTAGTGCCATTGTGAGAAGGTCATGCAGAATATATAGCATCAATCTTATGTTGAAACTTGTACAAATGCTTTATGGATATGTCCCTCAAGTAAACTTTCCAACTTTTTCCTCCCCCTTTTATCGATTCCTGTAGCTCTAGGGTACTTTTCTCTTTTTCTTCCAAAAAGAATAATACAAAGCAAGATGTTAGAAGTTTGAAGGTAGTACTCAGTGTACGACACCAAATGCTGGCAGTGTACAGAAGGAAATAGGATCTGACTCCATGTCTTAGACTTTAGGGCCGATGTGGAGACAACATAATCACAATTTTTGGCAAAGCTGAGTCAGGCTGAAAGGGTTTTTGTGCTGTTTGGCTTGGTGGCCCACAAGGCTTTGCCATTCAAGGGAGAGTGCAGAGAATATTGAAAGGCACTGATGTTGGCTTCTGTTGTTGGATGCAGGGAATGGAATTGATACAGCATCATTTAAATGCCATAATTAACTTAAAGAATAGCTCACCCTCAAAATGAAAATTGACATAATTTACTCAACCTCACGTCATTCCAAACCCAAATGGAACACATACTGTAAGAACAAGTACATTCTTTATATGTTTTCCTTTTGTGTCCCACAGGTAATTTTCATTTATGAATGAACATTTTATTAAAATAAGTTAATGCAATTTCTGTTTAATTCATCAGGAATAAGTCAGTCTGAGAGCTTGTTGAGATCTATTCCCAGCTACCAAAGTCTCACTTCTGTACCTTTTTCATGTTTTAGTTATTGTTTTTCAGCCTTTACTGAGACATAATTCAGTACTTTGTTTGGTGTAACCTGGCCTTGTCTGCAGTTGTTTGCAGCACAGATGATCTATGATTCATGTTTAGCGCAGAGAAACTACCTATCGCAGCAGAAAAGATTAATGAGAGGAATTTGAGGAACATTCAAGTCCTAGTAAATGATTCCAAATATAAGGACTCTATTAATTAAGCTCTTTATTAATGACCCGACTTCCAGGTACAATGGAAAATGGCACATTTAAACCTGACCAGATGCAGGTGAAACGTGAGGAAGGGCAAGAAAATTTTGACAGTTGTCTTACTCTTGTTGTAGCTTTCCTGTAGCTCAAATAGTAGAGCATGGCGCTAGCAACGCCAAGATCATGGGTTCGATTCCCAGGGAAAGCAAGAGCTGATAAACTGTAACTTGAATGCAATGTAAGTCGCTTTGGATAAAAGCGTCTGCTAAATGCATAAATGTAAATGTAGTCAATTGTGATATTTCTTGTTAAGTTACTAAAATCTTTTTTAGCAGATGTAGACAAGAATGACTCCTAAGCGATTGAGGTGTTTTGTTGTTGGATGTAATAATGAACATAGCAGTAGTCATTTACTTCCGTCATGTGAGGCGCTGAAGAGGATTAGGTTTGGTTCTGAAGGGAATGTGCCCTCGATCTACCTAAATGTGTCTATGTTCGCGCTATGTTCCAAGCCAAACAGCACAAAAACCCTTTCAGCCTGACTCAGCTTTGCCAAAAAATGTGATTATGTTGTCTCCGAATTCAATATTCTCTGGATCACGAATGTCGCGAATCATTCGTGATCCAGCTTCACCTCCAGAAGAAGTGAGTACAAGGTTTTTTTTAAAAGAATCTTTGCAAATGGCCTTTCCTAATAATGTGCTAATTAGCAAGTTTCACAATGAATGCGGCTAAAGTAAACAGTCCCTCAGAGAGCGGCTCAGAAGAAAGGGGTGGAGTCAGCAGAGCTCATTAACATTTAAAGGAGAATGACACAATACGGCTTGCTCTGACAAGAGCTGTTTTTGACAGGGTAAAAAGGTGTTTTTTACACTACCAATGAAAAATTTTAACCAAATTATGTTACAGATTTTCATTAAGACCCTAAATAATAATATCAACTTGTAGAAAATGAATTAATAAAGACATTATTTTGCCTTCTGTGTGTGTTCAGACGCAAGTAAATTAACCATTCATTGGCTGTTTTAATCATCTGTCATTTCTTCACTGGAGACACACTTTCTTATAGGGGAGAAAAAAAAATCTCAGAAAAAAATAAATAAATAAAACATTTCAGTTCAGCCTGCATTATTCAAGGACCATATTCTGCAGAGGAAGCTGCTTGACTTAATGTTTCACCAGCTTTCTCTCTCTCTTTTTCTTTCTCATAGCAGTATTCAAATACAGAATCTTCATGGTCTTTAGACACCCTGCATGTGCAGATCATTAATAAATTGCCTGATTAAGAGGGATTACATCACACACTTCATCAAAGCGTATCGTATTTTACAGTCCTTTGTATGTGGTCCTTCATTAGAAGATGTGTGTATTAGAAAAAGTGGACGTTTCCAATAGGGTGTCTTTGAAAATATACACATAAACAGCAAAACACGGGACCAAAATTTCTATTTCCCTTCTCCACCGACGTTATATCATATTCCAGACAATGCTTTCCATCCAAATCCTCTTGCTCCATTATGAGAGCTCATAAATAAGGCATGCACACTGCATTATGTGCTCGATCACCTCCCAGACGTCACTTCCTTCCCAACACTCACCTGTCATACTTATCACCCACCTTCCAGGGCATTTATTAGAAAAAATAAATAAATCATTGCGATATTTAGTTTTGAAATAGTTAGAAAAACCACGTGTGTAAATGCCACACTTCACTTTGAAACCGGTAAAACATATATTTATTTAATCGCAGCCTACGTGACATGATAATCGCACAAAGCCATATGGCAATATTGATTTTATTTCGATGTCATGCAGCCCTAGTTGCATCAGTGTTTGAGTTACTGAAGAGAGAGGGTTCAATCTGTGTAAATATTAAACGTGGGGCTGAGAGACTCATCATTATCATGTGAAGATGATGAAAGTGATCTTTCAAAAAGGTATCAGAGATTGATTAGCTGAGGGTATATTCACAGTATCAAACAGGCTAATGAGAATGGCCTGGGGCGATACGAACTGTTCTCAAGTCATTATTGACTTGCCTAGTTCCACTCCAACATTTGGCTTCCTCATAAAGGCCATTAAGGTTATTAAAGAACTTGTTATCTGATTATGGATGGTATTTGCTAGTAGTTGTTTTTGTTTTTGGCAGCAAAATTGCAGAAATGTAAATTGGTTGTATTTATTCATTTTTTTTTTCCCTCTATGGTTGTGGGTATGTGATAGAGGTTTCTGGATGTGCACAGACAATTTTTGTCTAGAGATACTGGACAGATAGATCATAGGAAGCTTATCCATGGCAGATGGGTCAGGGTCAAGCTCAAGGTTCCTACCTTTTGATCAGTATTTCACTTTTCCATGATTTTGGAAATGTAATTTAAATAAATATAAATTATTATTATTATTATTTTTTATAGCACATTTAATATGTAATAGCTATTACTTATTAAGCTTACATTTTTAATAGGACTGTCAAGCAATTAAACAAACAAACGAACAAACAAAAAACAATCAGATTCTTCACAAATTAATCACACAGTTTGGGCTGAGATCATTTAAATTCATTATTGTGTTAAATGTGAAAAGCATTGAGTAGGTTTAAATAGAAATAATTAGATTCATCATGGAGTATATTACATAAACTTTTAAGGTTACAATGTTGCCATAGCAATATTTTCGGAAACATTATTTTTGAATAAGGCTGTAAGATTAATGGGTTTTAAATAGGTGTTAATGGTGTTCAACATACAATACTGTGTCTAAAATATAATGCAATGACTTTATTAAATAGTTGTATTAAATACTTCACATTTGCAATTGTGTAGATATTCGTAAAAAGAAAAAAAACACTCTAGTTTGTGTGATAATATAATATAAAAATAAGACAAAAACCCAAACAAGGGCATGTTTTTGCCTTCATATCTTCAATTTCAGGGGCATACGACTGTATTCTAATAGGTAAGATCATGCAGTCGTCATTCTGCACCCTGTTCATCAGCAACTGCATGCAATATAAGATGACCCACAGAAATGTGACCCTGGACCACAAAACCAGTCATAAGTGTAAATTTTTCGAAATTGAGATTTATACATCATCTGAAAGCTGAATAAATGGGCTTTCCATTGATGTATGGTTTGTTACGATAGGACAATATTTGGCCGAGATACAACTGGAATCTGAGGGTGCAAAAACAATCTAAATACTGAGAAAATTGCCTTTAAAGTTGTCCAAATGAAGTTCTTAGCAATGCATATTACTAACCAAAAATTATTCACTTTTTTTCTTTGCTAACTTGGTGTGCCCTCAGCTTAAATGTCCATGATGCTGTCTCTTATTTCCAAATTTTGTCGGAAATTGGCATTTATTAACTCTTTTTCTGAAAGAGATGGCATGAATCGCTTTTTTTTAAGCACGAGAGAAAAAAATTGTTTTTAGACATGATGAAGGATGTACTGAAACAGAATATACTGTATTCATCTTCCACATGGACGCCACGGCTCGGCATGTGTGGAGGACATGTGATAACCGCTAGGCCACGGCATCAACCATTTATCATGGTTTTGTCGTCTCCATTCCTAATAGTCTGCTAGAAAAGTCTTTGTAGCCCACTCCACTGTTGACAAACACTCTTGCACTCTTTAAATTTTGGCTTAATGCACTCATTTACATTTTAGCTTAGCTGGTCATGACTAAGCCTATACAGACCCTGAACCCTAATGTGTCTCATTTTGGTTTAATTTCTTCCTCTTTGTACTTTTGCCTCTAGCTTCAAAGCTCGGCAAACTTAACCTTGTGTCTCCTCCCCCACAGCAATGATATGACACAAGACACCACAAAAGATCTTGTCCTCTCCGCTAATGTAGTGTGCCACTTGAGCCACATGCTTCTCAACCCTCTGAGGAAAGCAGGTTTTTTCCGACCCATTTATGTCAATTCATTTTGCGTGGATGATCTATATTTCTGTCATTTTTTTAGGTATTTTCTGGCCTTTTTATTTATTGATACGCTGCATATTGCTAGCTTTAAAATGCTGGCCTATCTGAGCACTCATGCTATGCTAATAAACCGTCTCCACTTTGAGTCTGAATTTCATACAGATTTTCAAACTTTAGAGTCAGCCAACAACTTAAAATCCGACACTGGACTTTTTATTTATTAAACATTTATATAATATTTTAAAAAGTATTTACACAATTCCACTGCATATGTTTGTTTTTTCTCACTCTGTCTCCACAGTTACAGCTTTTTAACAAA
This sequence comes from Acrossocheilus fasciatus, assembly GCA_036784905.1. Taxonomy (NCBI): domain Eukaryota; kingdom Metazoa; phylum Chordata; class Actinopteri; order Cypriniformes; family Cyprinidae; genus Acrossocheilus; species Acrossocheilus fasciatus. The sequence continues at coordinate 29,869,193 of CM071938.1, read as the reverse complement.
GACATGGAATTTGTCATGCTAAATTTAAAGATATCAATGGCACATATGAATATTTACTTGGTTATTATTTCAAGAATATAACATTTCATACCTTTTAAAACTTAAAGCACTTTCTAAAAAGAGTACTATAATGTTGTGAAGCATAAATGTGTTAATTACATTAGGTTTGATTATCTAAATGTGACAAGTAAAACATACAGTAAGTCAACATACATACATTAACATACATTATTTTCCATTTACTTCAATTGAAGCCATACAACTCTGCTTTTATTTCATTTTATAATATGCATCATATACTGTCTCACGATTAACATAACCTTATTTTTAAAGGATTAGTTCACTTCCAGAAAATTTACTCACCCCCATGTCATCCAAGATGTTCATGTCTTTCTTTCTTCAGTCGAAAATAAATCAAGGTTTTTGAGGAAAACATTCCAGGATTTTTCTCCATATAGTGGACTTCAATGGCGAGGAATCCCATCCGAGGAATAAGGGTCTTATCTAGCAAAACGATCAGTCATTTTCTAAAAAAAATAAAAATGTATATACTTTTTTAACCACAAATGCTTGCCTTGCTCTAGCTCTGCGACACACGTCCACGACTTCACACATTACGTAATCATGCTGGAAAGTGTGATTAGTTCTTCGTCTGTGTACTTCGAATGACCAATTGTTTCTTTAGATAAGACCCTTATCCCTCGGCTGGGATTGTGTAGAGCCCTTTGAAGCTGCATTGAAACTACAATTTGGACCTTCAACCCACTGGCTGCCATTTAAGTCCACTATATGGAGAAAAATCCTGGAATGTTTTCCTCAAAACTTTAATTTCTTTTCAACTGAGGAAAGAAAGACATGAACATCTTGTATGACATGGTGGTGAGTAAATTATCTGGGCTGCGTTTCCCAAAAGCATCGTAAGCTTAAGTACATTGTATTCCCATTGAAACCAATGGAGCTATGATCAACTTAGGCTTACAATGTTTTTGGGAAACGCAGCCCAGAAAATTTTTATTCTGGGAGTGAACTAATCCTTTAAGGCCAGAGTTCCCCCCATGCATGCATGCAATATGTGCTGGTAAAATATAGTATATTTGATGCATGTTTATCAATGCAGACTATACCAAGTATAGTAATGCTAAAAGCATGTAGCGATTTCCACAAATGAAGCCACCAGACCTTTTTCCCCCCGTGATTCTTGTATATATAGTTACTTAATGCGCTTGTCTGACCATTTGTGTGACTCTATGATTCAGTGTTTCTCCATATCCATTTTCTGTGCACTTAGTGCATTTACAAAGGCAGTGTGTGGCATGTTAATTTTGGGTTGACAGTGGCATTACATTTTCTGAAAGCTTGCATGTCACACGGCCTTGTAGGCACGCCAGTTTCAATACTTGAGCCTGTTCATGGTTTTTGTGCTCGCCTGAGTTCATTCTACCAGCCACTGCCTTATGTAAGCATCTCCAGGTGAAAAAGACGTAGTATTAAATGTATTAAAAATATACTTGAAATTCAAGTAGTATGTTTATAATACATTTGTATTCCCAACATGCTTATTTGAATTACATTTTAATTTATTTCTAAAAAGTATACTAGAAGTACTTTTGTATTAAATATATGCTTAGTTATACTTCTAAGAAATATGCTAAACAGAAGCATACTTCTAATGTATTTATAGAAATACTTTGGTAATAAATATATGCTTAGTTACACTTTTAAGGAATATGCTAAACACCAGCACACTATTGGTATATTTCTAAAAAGTATAGTAGAAATACTATGTTAATAAATATATTTTTAGTTACACTTTTAAGGAATATACTAAACACAAGTATATTTTGTGTACTTTGTGTAAGAACATAACAAAATGATTACACTTTTATTGGGTTTTAATGTACTTTATATTACAGTAGGCCTACACATGGTTATATTTTAAATATTTATGTATTTATAATTTTAATATTTGGAAAAGTACAATAATTAGAAAAAAATGTACAAACATTTGTCAACTATTATTAAGCATTGCAATATTTAAAATATTTTGTTTAATATGTTGTTCAGTTTTACTTAAAAGATTATGCTACTTTGGTTGATTAGGCTGTTGTTCATTACATGATACATTAATTGTAATAAGCTAGGTGTTTATAAATTTGTTCAAGCTTGACGCCTTTATTTCTAATATATATATTTCTGAAATTCCCACAAGGATTTCAACATCATATCTGAAAACAAAAAAACAAACTTGCGTTTACTTGTGTTTAAATTCAAACAACACACTGACTAAACCTGATTGGTTCCAGAGCCATTGAACGGCTCTGATTGGTTCGTATGATAATGAGCTTGCACTGGCGAGCTTTGTAAATTAAATATGATGTGCATGCAAATGTCTCTTGAATGTGAATATTAAGTCTAAATTAAGTGTCTCTTTAGGGCATTTGGAGGAAACCACCCAATTCATATGGATTACTTTGCCAATGTTTTTTTGCCATTTCAACTTTTTGAATCGTGAACATCTTTGGTGAATCGTCTTTCATTCGGAGTGACATAAACCTTTCAGATTTCATTAAAATAGCTCAGCTTTTCTTTTGGAGATGAACGAAAGTCTTAGATGGTTTGGAGCATCTTAAGGGTGAGTGATGACAGAATTCAAATTGTTTTGGGGGAACTATGAAATTAATTAGAAACATAGCGGTATGTTCCTATTTTTACCAGCTTCTGCAAGCGTGTATGGCGTCTGGCTTTTGGAGCCTCACTGTGACTTCAGGTAAGATTTGTATTTAATTAACGTTATTTGTCTGTGCCAGTTGTGTTTTTGACACATGCATTGGCAGAAAAAAAAGTAAATAAATAAAATTAGTCATTATAACATGTACAACATTAACAATCTTTTATTTGCAAAATGAAGTGTATTTATTTCTGATTTCCTGAACAATTTGGCTTCATTGTAATGAGGTTAATGATCTTTGAAAACCCATGATTATGAACATACAATTACTTTGTCTTGAGCTGATTAGCCAACTGTGGTAGTGTTCGTTGATTGGTGTTTGTATTTGTTCGAGGTTGACAACCTTATCGCCTTTATTTTCTAATATATATTTCTCATTACAGATAAGAACAAAGATTAAATTGTAAGAAGGGTTGCTTATAAGAGAGCATACAGTACATCTGAAACTGCTGAGGCTGGGAAGGTTTTTGACTATATTACCGACCAGGTACATTGTTCTCAGCGTTACTGTCATTCTTAAAAAGAAAACAAATCATCAATCATTATTTGCCATTGTGTGTGTGTGTGTGTGAAATATTAACATTTGTTGTTTTTCAGATCAGCTGCTATAGAAGATAAACTGAAATCTGAGTGCAGAGACAAGCAAAGCAATAGTAAGTATATTTTCATGTTGTATCATCTCTGTTATAGAGATTTTTGAATCAGGCCTAATGGAGGGTGATTCGGTCAATCTTGTGCTTGCTTTCAATCATTCATGTAAAAATCTGTTATGTAACGTTGTTTCTTTTTCTTTTTTTCTAAAGCTGCAAGGCTCTTGGCAAAATATTGTATGCCAGGATGACTAGGCTGTGCCCAGGTCTCCGGGACCTGCGACGGCACTCAGCTCCATCGGCCCTCTGTCTGCGCCTTCGGGTCCACCAGCTCTGTCTCCATCAGAGATGCCGTGTGTTGTCAGCACTGGGATGCTCTGGGTCTGTGCCATGTGCCAAACTCCATCTAAGCCACCAGGGCATCATCGTCATCATCGTCATCCTCCCATTACCATCCCTTCGCCACATCTTGCCATCATTCCCGCACTTTTGCCTCGTCCACCTCCAAAACCCCCTCCACCCTTCCCTATTCTGTTGCTTGAACTTCATCATCTTCAGTCTTTGCACACACACAGCTATTCACTTCTGCACTTTGTTTTTCAGTAATTTTTATGTATTTTTCTTCTTCAGAAAATTGCATTGTAATTTTTATTTATTCATTGATGTATAAATAAGACTGGTATAACTGAAATGCTCTACAAATGGAAAAGATAGCTCTGCCATAGCATTTCAGTCTTTTTTTATTTATTATCTTTTTTGTATAATGTATTAAAATGTACTTGAGTATGTTTGTAGTAATACAAATATACTATAAACATACTTGTATTTCAAGTGCATTTTTAATATATTTAATAGTATGTTCTGTTTTGTTTTTCAAAGTATATATGCTACTGTACTTTTTTGATGTACTTTATGAATATTTGTAATGTACACAACAATATATAATACATTAAAGTTTTCTAGATATCAAAGTGTGTACGTGTGTGTGTGTATATATACTGAAAAAAAGCAGCTTTATAATATACTACTAGTGTAATGCTAATGCATTTCTAATGAGTTGAAATACAATTGAAATGTACTTGAAGCACATTAAAACGGTGCTTCAAATATACTCTAACTGTAATTCATGAAGTATTAAAATTACATTTTAAACGTATTTTAATAAATACATTTAAATTGCACTAAATATATTTAAAGTGGCTTCAATTTAACACAATTTCAATATATTAAATATATTACAAATAGATTAAAATCAAGCTTAAACATATCTTGAAATACACTTAATATACTTAAAGTTGTCAAAATAATACACTTAATATGCACTTAGTATAGTGTAATTTAAATAAAGTAAGTGTGTCTGAAAAAGCACAATTTAAATATATTTCTTTTTCACCTGGGTCGTGTTAACCCTTCCCGTGGAATTACGGGAATGTTCTCCTCTTGCCTTTGTTAGCTTTTGTTTAGAATAGCTCGCAGGCTCATTTGCAGCACAGAAGGAACAAGGTTTTTATTTAATATATGAGTTACTTTCCCAAGTCAAGGTTGTTTAAACAGATCATCTGTAACAGATGATCCATCATTCAGTCTGCAGATGCAAAATATAAGCGTGTTGACATGTGTCTTGTCATCGACAAGTGGCGTATTGTCATCGACCCTGAGACACTGAATACATTCCCTGAGGCGCACTGACTGCAGGTGTCTTCTGTGTCTGTCTCTCACTGTGGGCACTTAGGCATCATTTCAGTTGATTCACTTCATTCAGACAGCTCAATACACTAAACAAGGTTCACACTAGAGCTCACTTACTCATCAGGAATGTTTAGTGGGAAGCAACAGCTCACAAATTCATTGTTCTCAAACAGGAGCTTTCATTGTTTGACAAATATCCTCACTAAACTGTTTTGAGAATCCACAGAGCAGACTACTGATTATTACTATTATGGGTTTGACAAATGTCGGTAGTTCCTGTAGTTTTTTGTGGTTTATTGGCATGACACTTTTATTGCATTTGTATTCCTGAATTAGATGCAGCTTAAAGGCCTGTTTAATGTAACGATAACTATAAGTTTTGAAGGAATAGTTTACCCAAAAATACAAATTTACTGTGGTTTGTTTCTTCCTTTTAGCCTTTTTGTCTGCATTAGGAGAAAAATATGCACAGATCAAGCACCATTTACAGTATAAGAGAAAACAGTTATAGACAAATGTGTCTATGGATTTTGATAACAACTTTTCACTGATGAAAGTATTAGCAGCATTATTATTGATTATATTACATCTGACTGTATTTTGGCCAGCCAGTTTAAAGTTAAAACTCCTAAATGATGGATTTGTTTTTTCTTCAGAAATATTCTTTCAGGTTTGTTTACTGACTTGTTCAGCAGTTCTTTTAGGATGCAGATTGTAAGGTTAAAATAGTTTTGCATTTTTAAATGTGAACAAAGGTTGGGATCCGTTCAAGTACGTTGTTGAACTTTTAGTGCTAATTTGTGCTTTATGTGTTCAGTTTAAAAATGGAACAAAGCTGCAATGTCTCACTTTGTTTTTTCTGTAATTCTCCTATGTGTGTTTTTTCACCTTCCTCGCTCTTTGTCCTCTGCACAAACACTTGCTGCAGGAGTTTGGTAGATGAGAAGCTAACAGAAGTTCAATATCATCATTGCAGCCTCTTACAGAAAAAAAAGAGGTCACACTTTATATCAGGTGGCCTTAACTACAATGTACTTGCATCGGAAAATAAGTACAATCTACTTATTGTGTTCATATTGTATTGCAAAACACTTTTGCTGCTATTGAGGTGGGATACGGGTAAGGTTAGGGACAGGTTTGGTGGTTTGGGTAGGTTTAAGGGATGGGTCAACAGTGGAATTATAAATGTAATTACATAAATTAATTACAGATGTAATTACATATAGGTATTTTAAAAAATATAAGTACAATGTAAAAACATGTATGTACACAATAAGTGCATTGTACCAAATGATTTATTTAAATGTAAGTACACAGTAGTTAAGGCCACCTAATATAAAGTGGGACCAAAAAGGAAAAAGGAACCGAAAATTATTATTCTGTCTTAATATTATTATTCTGTCTTCTTTGAAGTCACTGCGTTTGTTTGTTTTAATAAATGTTCATATGGTAGCTTTGTAAAACATTGTCAATATTATTACAATTTGTAATAACTGTTTTCTTTTTGAATATATTTTAAAATATAATTATTCCCTGAAATGTCAAAGTTGAATTTTCAACAGTAATTACTCCGATTCCAGTGTCACATGATCCTTCAGAAATCATTCTATCATGCTCATTTGGTACTTAATTATTATCAATTATTGGTACTCAGTTATTAACAAAGGTTCTTATTGTTATCAATGTTGAAAACAGTTTGTGCTGCTTAATATTTTTTGATTGAAACCATGATTTATTTATTTATTTTTTATTTTAATAAATAGTATTTATTTGAAATATAAAAGATTATAAAATTCTAAATGTCTTTACTGTCACTTTTGATCAATGTAATGTATCCTTTCAATAATACACACATTTTCTTCTACTACTTTTTTTTTTCTTACTTGGTAGTGCATCATAGTTTCCACAAAAATATTAAGCTTGTTGCATTTTAAAATATATTAAAATATTGGTAACACTTTATTTTAGGGTCTCTTAACTAGTTGCTTATTAGCATGCATATTACTAGAATATTAGCCATTTATTAGTACTAATTAAGCACATATTAATGCCTTATTCTACACGACCTTATTCTACGTCCCTAATCCTACCCAGTACCTAAACTTAACAACTACCTCACTAACTATTAATAAGCAGCAAATTAGGCGTTTATTGAGGGAAAAGTCATATTTAATAGTGAATAAGTGTTCCCTATTCTAAAGTGTTACCAAAATATTCAATTGTAATAATATTGCACTGCTACTGTGTTTATATATAAGGGGGGCAATACAGGCAATGCAGTGAGCCTAAGAGACTCTTTTCGAAAACAAAATCTTAGTTATTCCAAACTTTAACAAGTAGTGTCTATTTTTGTGTAATCGTTGCCTCCATTGCCCCCTCAGAGAAAAAAAAAAAAAAACTCTTGATGTAATTATACCTTATTTTTTTTCTTATCCTAATCTTTTTGTTAATTTAGATTAAAGCAGACTAATCTGGGTTGAGCAAGTATGCTAAAGGGGGGACTGTTTGTTTTTCTTTAATCATTTTAGAGCTAATTTATTTGAATTCCTCTTTTTTATAGTGCAAATCTTGCAGCATGTTGAGTAATCTTGCCTGCTTAATAGTAAATAAATAAAGAAATCGGCTTTTTCTCACAATAAAAAACCTTTTGCTTCTGATCTCAGCTGTGATGAATCATGTTCTAATTACAGTTTGCAAAAAACAATTCTCAAATCGCGGTACAATCACAGTTACAACAGCTCTGGGTGTTTGGGATGAGAAAAATATTGATGCAATCATGAAGAACTTCCCTCTCTGACTCGCTAGCGATCAAGGCGATCAGGGAAATGAAAAGGATCAATGTTTTCTCCAGCTTCACCACGTGCCCGCTCCTACATGTCGGTTTGCTGTGTTTATTTTAAAGCTTTTGCTTTTGGCTTGCTGAATATGAATGAATCAACTCCGGGCCCCCATCGGCAATCACAGAGTGAGAAAACGTGAGGGGGGAGGAAGAGCAGGCAGAAATCTCACTTTGCCATGCCTCAAACATGAAAGAAGGACGGGCGACAGGGGTAAGAGGCTTCCAAGCGCCCTTGCTCTTTTAAAGCCCTTGACTGTGACTAACACGGAATTGACGTGTGGCCATGGCATCGCCGCCTCATAATTCCGTCGAGGCCCGTGTGACACGCTGAGTCATCTGCCAGCCAGCGCTTCTTATGTAGTCTAAGCTCAAAGCGCTCGCTAATACTGCTGCAGCTGCAGAGTCTGTCTGGTCATCTTTACATCAACCAAAAATGCTCAAACAACCTGTCTGTTTGAGGAAGGCTTTGTCAAGGAACGTGGGTGTGAACACGCAGGATGAAAATGTCATCTGAGGATTATCAAGACCGTCTGGCTGCAGAGCGATTCTTCTGCAGACAATGTGAAATCAAAATTGACTTGCACACTATTCTAAAGAACAAAATGTTTTCGTTTAGGTCTTTGCATTGCAACAGTTTTTCTGGCGATGTACACAAAGCTGCTTTTTTTGCTGCTGTCTTGTCAAATCTATATCTACATTTCCCCCCTACACTGTAAAAAGTTGACTTAACTTAAAAAAAAAATGAGGAAACCCTTGCCTTAAAATTTTTAAGTAAATTATAATTTAAAAAAATAAGTTAAGGGAATTGTCAAGTTCACTTTTAAAAAATATATATTAGTTACTTAATAATTTTAAGCCAACGTTTTTCCTCAGGTTTTTTAAGTTAAGTCAACATCACTTTTTACAGTGTAATTTTTTTTTTTTTTTTTTTGTAATTCTTTTTTTCAGAAGTCATAAGTGTCACTTTTGATTGATTTAACTCATTCTTGCTGAATAAAAGTATTAATTTCTTTCAAAAAAAAAATCTTACAAACATCAAACTTCTGAATGGTAGTTCATGCAGTTCTTGTTTCAGTTCTTTGTGTTGCTTGATTTGGAGCTTGGACAATGTACTTGAAAGTGATTGAAGCTGGTAAAAAGTGTGACTGTAGTCATCAATTGGTCTCCGTGTGTTAATTTGAATGCAGTTTTGGCACACGGCATGAATGCGCTTGCTTGCACTTGGCATCCGCTTTGTCGGCCTCTCTCTGAGGAGATAACGTATTCTCGCTAAATCCGGTGGGTGGGGAGAAACAAAGGATTTTCTCTACAGCCTCTTTTGGCAGGGCTCCACTCTCTCTGTGAGAGTATCTTTGACCTTCACCTCGGGTCAGAGCTGCTCAGCTGCTGTATTGTTTTAGTGGTGGAGCGCTCGCTCACACTGCTTTTCAATCAGGAATAATATTTAGTGATTCAGGCAATGTCATTTTCATTCTCTCTGAATGGAAGTCTGAAATGGAATCTATCTGAAAATGGATTCTCAACACACAGGAGGAGAGATAAGGTGGAAAGGAGATGCAACGTTGAGATCCAGGTTGTAAGATAATGTATGAAATCTTTCTCCTCCATCCTTACGGGCAAACCTGGTGGTCTTCACTCAGAATTGGTGGCTTCCCCATGCACAATGCATAGATTTAAATACATTCTCACTGTGATAACCTACAGGCCAATGCTGTTTTGGAAGATGGTTTATCTTCTTTTGAGACACTCCCCTGATGTACCTCCTTCTAGGGAAGCACAAATAATTGCATTATAATTTAAATTGTTAAATGGCAGTCTGTTTAATTGAATAAGGAGTAAGCATGCACTGCATGCTTTAAAGTGAAAGGGTTGACATTTGGAGAATGCAATAAGCTTGGTATCCGGTGTCTTGATATGCGGTATCTTCAGTGCAGAGCATTTTTCTGTATGTAACCACTCATTCCATTTCTGGAAGTGGTTTGAGTATGAATAATTTTATATCCATGGTTTGGTTCACTGTTCTTATATTTCAAATAAAATAAAAAATAAATAAATAAATAATATATATATATATATATTAGTTATTTTTTAACCTAGTCAAAAAAACAACAGGCTATCTGTTTTTGCAAATGAACTCTTCACACACACACACACACACACACACACACACACACACACACACACACACACATATATATATATATATATATTTTTTTTTTTTTAAATTTAGGTTAACAAGGTTCCAAAACAACAACAACAAATAAATAATAATAATAAATTAATAATAACAACAGCAATAATAATAATAATAATAATAATAATAACAATTAACTTTAACGGATATCCTGTTCCTAACTAAACAATTTTAACCTTTATGTCCACATGATGCCTCTTTACACAGTCAGGTTAAGGCTGCTCTGTGCCTGCTCTTCAGTATAAAATACAATGATGTTTTAAAACCATACTAAATTCTGCCTGTCCGACCATTTAAGCCACCTTTAAGGCAGCATTAAACAGTCTGAGTAAATACAGTGGTGATATTGATTTCTAGAATTGATGTTTAGGCAGCACCAGTATGACTTTTAGATGTTAGTCATACTGAAAATAATAGCATATTTTTTGACCAATTTATAAGAACTACCTCTTTCCCTTTTGTAGTTAAACAAAAAAAAATGTTTTGGTCAAAGCTTCAGTTAATACCAAAGCAGTAGATTGGCCCTAGACCTGAGTAGTAGGCTTAGAGAACAGCTGGCAGAAATCTGAGCAGTATTGTGGTGTCCTTTTAATTATACGTGGCTGGATTCACTGGTGGGCCCTCTGAGCCAAGGAAATCACTTGTGGAACATTTTAGTATTATTGATTACTGATAAAACACAACCGTAGAGGGCTATGGACCATGAGGAAAGGTCGGCACCGGTAGCTAGTGATGCATTTGAGATGGACTGTGGCTTTTATTGGACCTCATTTAAAGTTTTCAGGTCACTTACCACGCTTGGGGCCTTTAAAATGCCATTGACAGTTTTATCACGCCCAGACCCTCAGCAGTTCCCCGTTCCGCTACACTAAGCAGTTGTTTTAAATAAAGGAATGTTTATTTCTTTGGTTTACTGAAGTGAAATAACTCATCATGTCTCCAGCCCAGCCGTGAGCAAGGTTTCGCAGGTTAAAGTGAGTCTGACTAAGCGTTAGATCTCACTGCATGGTTAGGCAGGTGCTTTTACACGGAACTGTCAGTCTTTTCTCCAGGCCACCTGCTTCAGCTCGGCATGATATGTCTCTCAAATTGGGCCTCGGGACAGCTCAAGCACATGTGTCCCCATTCTTTCCTTCTGACTTCTCATCCCATAGGGCTTCCCTCCCTTTCTTCTGTCAGCATTTTTTTCCTTTTTCTCATTTACGCTGTAGGAGAAAGTCCCTGCCATGTGTGGCACGACGTCTGACATCTCTATAATTAGTGACTGAATTCTGACAGTGCTGAATCACTCTGTGGTCAGTTGTCTAATTGAGCTCTCAAAGAACAATTCAAATGTGCTAAATGCAAGTTTAAATTTAGTAAATGAAGTGGTATGGTCACATCTCAAGACAATGATAGAAAGATGCTAAAAACATTCATTGTCGTGACAGTTTGAAGTTCTTTTGGTGCATGGGACAACGAAACTTTCCATGGTTAGTTGTTTTCTGGTTTTTAACCTTTTTACACCAATTTTCTCGCTGCTGCATGAGTTCTTTATTGCGCAGCTCTTTATCTACAGATCTGCAGCAGTGATGCAAAGCATGCAACTGCACCAATGCATTTTTTTGCAGTTTTTTGTTACACACTAAGGGCTACATGTACTAAATGGGGAACATTAGTGTGAGACTGCAATCCCTTTAAAGCACAGATGCACGTGATCTACTGACAATGTGCAAATTAAAGAAGAGTCATAACGACCAATGCATCAGGAGTAGAGCAAATTAATCACTGTTACAGCCATGTGAAGCACAAAATGGGTTAAGACATGTTTTCTCATTAATATCATTAATAGCCTTCTCTCACAGCAGCTGGAATAATTAAATTTATCATTTTGATTGTGAATTGTAATCCAGAAAGGTCCATACGACAATCATCAGTGACAGCTTGAGATTCACCTGTAGTCACCAGTAGTCTACACATAATGCTAATACACACTAAATACACGTAGTCACGCAATGCTGATGTTGTTAACATTAACATTTTGAGAACAAAGTATAACAATAATTTGCATGGTTTGATGTGGTATGAGCTAAGCGATCATTTGATTTAACTACCATTGGTAGTGCGATGTATTTTTTTTTTCTCAGTTGGTCAGAACAAAAGTGGTAGACATGTTACTTACTTGTTAAGTTGACATTTTCCGGTGAAAATACTTATTTGGGTCAAACTTCCAAGATGTAGAATCCATGATTCCGAAGTAAAGTAAATATTCACACCGGTGCGGTGACTGACAGCCACACATACTCCTCAAAACATTAGATTTAGATTAGATTAGATGCACAACCATATGGACCATTTTCATATGGAAGCCCGTTTCCGCCACTGAATAAAAAAAAAAAAGGTTATTGCGACTTTTTGAGATATAAACTCGCAATCGCGAGTTATAAAGTCAGAATTGCAAGATATTAACTCACAATTCTGACTTTTTTTCTCAGAATTATGACTTTTTAACTCGCATTTGCAAGTTTGTATCACGCAATTTTGAGATAAACAGTCGCAATAACCTTTTTTATTTTGGTGGAAACGGGCTCCCATAGTTTCAAGAAGATGGACCAACACTGAAAATGTTATCCTTTTCTTTTGTTTTTGTCATGCATCACTATTAAGCGTACCTCATTGCCACCAGCACTGAAGTAGGTGGAGTGGCTGTGCCGCTTCATTTATCATTTTAGGTTGAAGGTTTCAATTAGGATTCCCAACTCAAGCAGACTCCCCTTCTTTTAGGCCCCCCATGCAGGATTACTGCCACCCTCTGTGTTTTCTGACACCATGAAAGGATTGTGGCTTGGCTGGTAGAAACAGAGCTTTCTTTTCTAAGTTTCAGCACAGGGGGAACTCACACTTTTGTCTGTTAGATGGCGTCTTTTCTTCCACTTGACATCCTTTGCTGTTAGTAACCATGATCATTTTGGCATGGACACCTGAAACACAGTCTTAGGAATCTTCATGGGGAAATAATGAGTTTTCCCACGGCACTTCCAGCCAAATCGTCCATCATTTAAAGGCATTGTGAAGTTGTTGGTAGAGAGCGCCCATGTGAGTTATTGTATGATTGTAGAGAACATTAAAAATATATAAAATATTACAAAAAATTATTGTGATATATTTTAATTATTTGAATATGTTTTAATATGAAATTTATTCCTGAGATAGCAAAGTTTTTCTGCACCGAACAGTACTTGTTACATTATTTTTATAACTTATATAATAGCTTCAGTTATATGGCTATATTATATATATATATATATATATATATATATATGGCTTTGTAAATAAATAAAAATAAAAAGCAAGTTTGCTAGGTTCAAAATCAAATAGTTTTGATTTGTTTAGCAATTTTTGGTCACTTTTATATATATATTTTTTTTTTTTTTACTTTTGCCACATCAGCTGTGACATATAATGTGGCAGTGCAACTTTTTTTTTTTTTTTTCACTTGGACCTTTTGTTGATGGTTTTGACAGGACTGTGGGCGTCTCCATGGAAACCCAGTCTCTGTCTGCTGATGAAACTCCGGGAGTGGAGTGTGTCTCCAATTAGACCAGAGTTGTCAAATGGACTTGGAGGACTTTGCATGAGTTGCAGTTGTGGTAACATTTGAATCAATATGTGAATCTGTCTGTCTGACTCTTAAATATTATATCTTAAAACTCGGCCATGTTTCACCCAAAAAGTAAAAAAAAAAGTGGGATACTTCTTATTAAAGATAATAATATCACTCCCTTTGGGGGCTCATAACAACTTCTGTGATTTTTTTTCAACTTGGCCCAGTCGTTAACACATTTTTTTTTTCTTTCTTGTGATGAAAATGTTCTTGTGATGAAAATGTTAATTTTGACATGTCAGCTTTGATGGAGTGAAATATCATAAAATGGGAGGGAGGGAGGGAGGGGGGGGGGGGGGAGTAAATATCTTAGGTTATAAGCAAATAGTTATAAGCAATAGTTATAAGACAAGAAGACAATCCAGATTTTAAGGACAAGCAGTTTTACATTATTTTCACTCTATATTATGCTTTGATATGGACCAGTAAACAGCCTTGGATAGTTATTTATATGTAAAATAGAAGTGATCACTATTGACCAGATCATGATAACGATGAAAGCCTGCTCATCCTGAATTCTGGAGGGTTAGCCGCTAGTGCAATGGTTAAATCAATGGCCTAGGCTCAGAAAGATAGACTTCATCTCCGTATGTTACATAGAACATGGAAGGAGGTGGTGTTCACACAGAAATACAATCTTGACTGTCTTTCTATTGCTACCATTTTTTACACTTTTGTTGTCATAATACTATTAAAAACTTCCCCACTGTCCTTATGAAACGACTGTAGTGGGAGTGTTGTGGTGTTTTATTGTTCTCACGTTATTATAGAACTGAGAATACCAGATCTAAGGTTCATTTATAAATGTTAGTGCTCCATTTGTCTTGCTGATGCTGTTATTGACACTGACAGTGTTATTCAAGAGAAGGTAGGTCTCGTTGGGGATTGATTGTGTGGCTATGAGTGATACTAGTGTCAGGGAATTCCCTCACTGGAGCACTGAACTCCTTTACAGTAAAACAGGATTGTTCAGTAAGTTGTGAATCTGCACCAGGATTGAAGGATTAAAGTATATACCCTGTAATAATATTTTATTATTTACTATTCTGTCAATATTCATTATTTATTAGTTATTCCAAACCTGCATGCACTTTTTACAAAATTAATTTATTTATTTTCCCTGTGTAGCATAAAAAGTGAATTTTTGAAGAATATATTCACTTTTTTTTTTATTTTTTTTTTTACTTTTTTAAATAAATATTATGCAAGTGATTAAGGACTGGGGCTGTCAAGACCATAAAAAGCATCATAACATTAATCTAAATGATTTTTGTGTATTCTTTTTTCTTGGTGTTTTTTTTTTTTTTTTTCTTTCCTTCTGGTTTTCTGAGATGACTAGTCAAATCATTCGATTCATGAATAAATCATTCTGATTTCTGTAAACTGGACTCAAATTGCTATATGTTTTCAATTTGAGCATCACTTATCTTCATTCAAAATGAATAAATAAAAGGAAGGAAGGAAGGAAGCAAGCAAGCAAGAAAGAAAGAAAGAAAGAAAGTCATTTTTGTGTTGATGAGAAATAGATTTTTTTATTTTTTTATTTTATTTCTTTTATTTGCATTTTTTGTAATGATACTCTAATTGTAAAACTAAAACAGCCAGCAGGTGGTAGTGATTCATTCAAAACCGCGATTCATTTAGTAACGAAACTATGTGACAAGCCCAATCATAATGATTATAGTAATCATGTACTGTACCATGCTATTTACATGGGCAACCTTTTTAAATACTTGATTCTGATTGGTCAGTAGCAACATTCTGCAGTCATATGTTTTTATAGTCTGAGGCAACTGACTCCCAACATAGCCGTCGTAGTTTCTTACCAGAATCTTTCATCTTTTCTTCACGGCGAGGCCTTTGTGATAATGATAGTCTTGAGTCTTGACTGTACATTTATCCCTAATGCATCATCTGAACTTTCTGAACTCTGTTTAGTGGAGAGTGTTAGATTGAATACCATTTCTCTCGTTTCTGTAATGAAGCGTAATGCAACATTTGCTGGCAATATTTACTGTAATGCCTTATATTAGCTTTTCTTTACAAAGTCATTTCAGTCTTTTGTCCCAATGTCAGTTTTTCATTATCATTAACCCAGTCTAAGATGAATTTGTTTGAGATCACTTACTATGTTCTTCTTTAAAAGTCAGCTATGCTTTGTTTTGATTAAATCTCTTTTAATGTAATCCAGTGTTATTTTTTTGCATCAGCTTTGCGAATAACTGTGATAAATGTTCAGGCAAATCGGGTCTTAAGCTTTATCAGCTGTATAGGCTGAGTTTGGACAAGGAACTCGAGTTAGTCCTTTGTTGTACTATGGTAATTACTTGGCGTGGGTGTCCTTGAAAATACATTACCCTGGGAGAACGGTCCCAGCAGAGCCCTGCAGCAGAAAGTGAAAACCAGCTCTGTTTTATGGGCCCTTTGAGAGCTTAAAGCTTGACTATTGAATGAGTCACTATACATCACATAAAATGTTTCTTAACTGCGCACACTTTATTAGGAATGTGTAGATCTAATGGTGTAGACAAATGTGGTAAATTGCCAGAAATGTCTGCAATTCAAATAATCTCATCTGTCAAAGTAGATAGGCAGTGTTATTTTCACACTGTCCAAGTGCACGCTTGTACTTAATAAGGGAAATTTGAGAATTTTGATTATGTGGTGCAGTGTTAAACTAAGACTTGCACTTGACGCTCAAGACTTCAGACAAAGTCAGACTCTTTTTGCAATTCAGACCTGAGACACATTTTGCTGCTTGTCTTGAAAACATTGATACAAATGGTAAATTGTATAAATATCCATACAGAAAAGTGGCGACACCATGGTACAACGATGATGTCTGATGGTAATACCTTTCAGATATTATATAAATATCCGGTTATTGGTTGCACTATTCAAGTACAATTTATATGTTTATTGATTGATTTATTATGTTTTGAAAGAAATTAATACTTTTATTCAGCAAGGACACAGTAAATTGATTTCAAAAATTAGAATTTATAAAATGTTTCTTGAGCACCAAATCAGAAAATTTCTTCAAAATATCAAAATATTTATTCACATTTCTAAACAGTTTTTTTTAAAAAACAATCTTTCTCTCTTTCTTTCTTTAAAAAAAAAAAATGGACTGTGTCCTATGGTGTGACAGCAAAAATGTAGAAAATAAATAAATAAATAAATAAACTTAAAATACAAATAACAAATAAAAATGTATCTTCATCTGAGGTTTATCTTCAATGTTAGAGGTTATTTTTTATTTATTTATTTTTTTTCTGTCACACCATAGGACACATTGATATGTCAACTACCCATACATATACTGTATGTAACGGAGGCCAGCGGGTAGGTGCTGTGCAGGTAAACCTCACTCCCTTGATCTCAAGAGGCGGACTAGCAACTGATGCTAGCAGCTGCAGTCTTTAGCCTCCTTGTTAGTGCGCCTGCCTCGCACGACAGAGACCTGGGTTTGAGACCCACTTGGAACAAGAACAAATATATACATAATAAATATACACAGTACACACAAATATATTATGTAAACAAAAAAGTTTTATTTTGGATGCGATTAATCGTGATTAATCGTTTGACAGCACTTATATATATATATATATATATATATCATTCAGAGGTTTAGATTTGACATTGAGTTTGTGTTGTGATGATAATTCCTGTTTGATTTTTAATGGGAATATTTAAGGGGACACTTGAGGTCTGTTCACACAGGCATGTCCTTGCGAATTACTGCATTTTTAATTATTGGTCTATGTGTGTATACTGTTGATGGATGTCTTTGATTGTTATGAGCAGCCCCTCACCTGTTCATAATTCTTAAAGCTACAAATAAACCCAGCCGTTTTTCTGACCCATTGGTTTGGAAATAAACAAACTTAGGCTCGATGCTTGTGTTCATCATTAAATGTGCCAAATAACCTATGCTGACAGACCTGCTTTAGCCAATATATATGCAGCTCAGTCCAAATGTTATAAAAACAAGTCTTTTGTACAAGTCTTCATCTATGATTCTTCTCATCCACAGGTGACCACCCTGGTCAACACTAGTAACAAAGGTCCATCCAGTAAGAAAAAGGGACGCTCCAAGAAAGCTCACGTGCTGGCTGTGTCCGTGGAGCAGGCGACCCAGAACTTTCTAGAAAAGGGTGAGCAGATTGCTAAGGACAGCCAGGACCTGAAGGAGGAGCTTATCGCAGCTGTAGAGGACGTTCGCAAGCAAGGTGAGCAGCTTGTTATCACCCTGAGGCACTGTCCCAAACAAAATCTGCTGAATATTTGTTCCAACGTCCCATCAACCAACCAAGCATATATTAAGTGTTTTCTTTTTTAAATCCATTGTGGCATAGTGGCCAAAGCTCTGTCTATTAGTCATGTTTGGCTTCTTGAGAGAGTAGAGAAGAATTTTAGGGTCATGTGGGAGCCAATGAGACACATTATCTGTCACATTATCTGACCTTAAAAGACATTAATGTGCCAATTTGCTGAGTGCTGTGGACTTTTAGCCTATGTGCTGCAGTTTGCAGACAGCTAAGCTAAAGTTTTCTTTTCCTTTTTCACCTATAATTCCTGGCTATTATGCACAGCCCTTATCTAGCAGCACATTACACACACACTCTCTTTTTCTCTCTCTCTCTCTCTCTCTCTCTCTCTCTCACCAAGCTTTCTCTCCTTTATTTTCTGTTATGATCGTTCCCATACACACTGTGTCCCTTTCCAGCACTTGCATGCTCATTGGTTTGGACTGAAGTTAGTGTTTGCTCAGCCAAATTACCTCTATGAAAATGGCAAACAGTTATTGATGGTGTTTCACAGAGCATTCATCATCCCATAAACACAGCCGAAGAGCAATTATGAGGTTGCGGAGGAGAGAAAAAAGACACTTTTAAACCCCAAAAGCTGAAATGTATTAGCTGTCATTGTATCGTATTAATAATAATCTGTTTTCTCTTTTTTGTGGTTTGTTTTGAGGATTCTTTGATGAGGTAATAAATGTGAAATCTTTATTTAATTTGTTTAGTTTGGTGGTGGATTAAATTATTTGCTAATATAATATTAATGGCTGTCTGGGGTGATTCTCTCTCTTTCTGGGACTTTAAATATGAGCTAATTCAGAAGAAAACAAAGAAGAAAATCAGTGTATGGGGACCATAGAACAATTCTTTTTACAGTCATGGGGAACTAAGAAATATTGGGGAATGTTAAAATAAGGATTTCCAGGCCTGTAAAATTAATGGAAATATAATAATGTAATTATAATTGTCAGGATTTCCTGCTACTGTGAGGAGTGAGGAGACGATGGAGAATTACGAATGACAGTCTTTTAATGAACATCCAAGGGGTAACACAGGGCAGGCAGGAACACACACACAGCACAACATCGATGTTTAACACCGGACACCAAACAAAGGGCAGAACACACTTTAAATACTCTACTAAACAAGGGATAAATGAGACACACCTGAACTCAATGAGCACCATCAAACACAAAGGAAAACTGGGTCACGGGGAGCACATGGGGAGCAAAACACAACAAACAATAATATTACACTACTGTGTTTTTTTTTTTTTTTTTGCAGTCTTGGTAAGAGCACCTTTTAAAAATCTTACATAATGTAGTATATATTTTTCCACAGGTCCGCAGTGAGATATCCCCTGTTCAGTGAGTTTTTAAGAGTTTTTACACAAGCGTTCTCAGATACTGCAGGGAAGGGACTGCTGCACTGACAGATGGAGACTGAGCCAAGCCCCGGCTGCAGGGGCAGAATGAAGTGTGTTAAAATACTCTGCGTGGACCATTAGCAAGCCGACCTTTAACTGGGATGAGGTTAATGAACACCGGTTGGACATAATGGTCTGAGTGGCTTGCCACTCCCAAGGCTGACCGTCTGTTACTCACTGTGAAACAGGGGCTATAAGACAAAGAAAATACTTAAAATAGAAATTAGAGGTGTGATTTTTGAAATTAGATTTTGATCTAATTGTCACTTGTGTCCCATAGTTATTGATTTATTAATTTAATGACAATGAAAAATGACTTCAAACAAAAGACAATTAAAGAATTAGTTCACTTCCAGAATATTTATTTATTTATTTATAATTTACTCACCCCAATGTCATCCAATATGTTCATGTCTTTCTTTATTCAGTCATAAAGAAATAAAGGTTTTTGAGGAAAACATTCCAGGATTTTTCTCCATATAGTGGACTTCAGTGGTGGTCAACGGTCAAATTGCAGCTTCAAAGGGCTCTACACGATCCCAGCTGAGGAATAAGAGTCTTATCTACACTGTAAAAAAAATGTCGTAAAATTTATGGCAAAAAACGGCAACTGTGGTTGCCGGAATTCTACCGTAAAAATACGGTAACAACATTTTAGGTTTTACAGTTTTAACTTAAATATACAGTACCGTAATTTCACTGTAATGAATTACCGTAAAATTGATATACCAACCTATTAAAGTACTGAAATCTTCTTTGTACCTTTGAAATACACTGACAACCCCCAAATGTAGGTGGTGATGAGAAAGTCACATGATGAACCAAAGCCCATTATAAGCAGCTTTTAAATAATAACATATATAGAAAGTGCACAATGTCATTCACACAAACACTAATCATCATCATGGTGAGACTCATTAAACTGAGTAATGCAATAAACATTGTTTTAACAACATTAGATGTAACATATAACCCTAATAAACATAACTGATGAGAAAAAAAATGAGAAGCAGCATAGTTATTTTAAAGAAAAAAAACATCAAATTCAAACAAAATTTGAAATGCAACGCAGGAAATTCTGGGAACGTCAATTTAAGTTTTTTCCCTGTAAATTTTACAAGAACTTACCGTTAGTTTTTTACCGTTAAAATCGCAGTAATTTTTTACAGTGTAGCGAAATGATTGGTCAGTTTAAAAAAAATAAATAAATAATGTAATATATGCTTTTTAACCACAAATGCTCGTCTTGCACTTGCTCGACCTCACACATTACATAATCATGTACGTCTGACGTAGGTGTAAGTACCAACCCAGTGTTTACAAAGCAAACATGCAAAGAAAGCCAAACACACCTTACAAAAAAAAAAAAAAAATAAAAGTAGAGCAATAATGTCAGATTATTTGGAAGTTGGAGAGTTTCTTTTCGACTGAAGAAAGAAACTCATGAACATCTTGGATGACATGGGGGTGAGTAAATTATTCTGGTCAATTATAAGACCAAACAAATCTATGAAGCAGTCATTTTTCACTGTTGCTAGCTGCTCATCTGATTTGACATTTGTTTAAAATTTATAAAAAGTTACAAATGCCTTACCCTCCCACATGAGCTCTTCAATGCAAAATTGCATATTAAGACTTTTCAGAGAAATGTAAGTGCATTTTTGTCCTATCCAGCTTGGGGCTTGTTTACATGATTTAATAATATACTTTACCATATTTATCTTAGTGTTTCAGAAGGTCAAGTATGCAATCAAAAGACAATGCAGAAGATACATTGCAGAATGAAAACAAGACTGCAGTGGTTTTCCAACAAGGTTGCAGTAATGAGGGCTGAGGGTCATCTCAGGGATCAGTAGACTTTTTGGCTAATGCTAGCCTTTTTAAGTTGCTCTACCAAGGTCCATAAAACCTGGAGAAATCTGTTAGTGTTCCCATTCATCGTAACTGAAAATGATTTAATTGTAATTTTATCAGTCACTGTGTGTTTTTTTGTAATGTTTTGTTTATGTTTTAAATTATGAGAAACTGATGACCCATTCATCTAAACCTATTATTAGTCACTGTATTTTTATTCATTTTTTGTTGTTGTTGTTGTTTTGGCACAAACTCACAGAATACTGATGCATACTCATGATCATTTTCTCAGTAGTCTTAATTTGCTACCAAGCTGAACCTGAAGTAGTGGCAATCCCAATGGATGTAGTTGTGTCATCAGTTTTTCTTCATTTAACAAATTTAATCATTGTTCATATAAAATATATAGAAAACACTGACCTCTTTCACATCCTCTCTCTGGTCAAAAATAATTAGCATTCATATCTCTGTCTGACTCTTGTTACCTACAGTACCACTCTTTACAGAGTTCAAGTATAGGCCTGTGTGTGTGTGTGTGTGTGTGTGTGTGTGTGTCTAAAACCTTCAAATTCTCTCTTATCAGGCAGCATCTGGAAGTAGGCAGGCTGTCAGCCTTGTGTCTACAAAGATGATGTCTGCTCCATCTGGTTTATTTAAGTCAGCATAGATGAATCCACTGCCCTTGATACCACACTGTCCTGTCTGTTCAGTAGTTGGTAGGAATTATTTTTGATAGAGTGAGGTGAAGGAATTTAGTTTTATGTATATATGTTTTTTTTTTTTTTTAACTTATGATTTAGTTTCTCTGGAGAAATAAGCATTGCACTCATTAAATATTGACTTGGTTATCTCTAACACTCACTTTCATTTATTCTAGGTCATCAGATGTGATATTACAGTCTGGTGCTTTGCAAACAGGTTTAAAACAGTTTTTAGCTTTTGATTTCTATGGCATTAGCATGACCAATCATCATTGCAAAAATAAGGATCATTTCATATAGCTTGGATGAGAATTTGTCTGAATGTGTCTGTTCTTTTGACTTGGTTAAATTATACTGGGGGTAGAAAAAAGCGCTAGGGTGGAAATAAGATTATAACCTTCTGTGGTAATCCGTAAAGGTAGAGCTGCCACAACAATGCACAGAGCCAGAGGACAGTGCTGACATTTCCCCTGGAAGTTGAGGGGCAGCATCGAGGCTCTGTTAAGAATAGCTGGCATTCTGTCGTTTCCGTTCACTGTGTGAGAGAAACAGCAGAACACGCACATACACTAAAGTACAGCCATATTTATTATGTGCACGCAAGTGTTCACCCACACAGAGCCTGTACAGGCTTAAAAACAAATATTCTCTCTTTCCCTAGACTCTGGGAAGTCAGTTTGCCACAGTCTTTCTGCTCTGTATATCATTCTCAGATTCAATGACATTTGCTAATGTCTCAGCCGGGCTTTTTGTAAGCTTTCATTAATCAACTCTGTCCTGCCTGCGGCTCCTGTTCAGATGGAAGGTGGGAGTCCACTTACTGTAGGGTCATTAATAGATTCTGTCAATGAACCTTGAAATAAATTAATCATTTTTACTTCAGCAAGCATGCCACAGTAATATTCTGACAGTCTGAATCAGGCTTTTTTCTCCTAAGTATAACACATAAATACATAGAAAGTGCTACTTTGAATACATAAAAGTTCAGGAGGTGCATGGTCATCTAATACTGTCAATCACAATGAAAGCTGCTTACGTCACTCCTGTGCCAATCTAGAAATGGCTTTTTTATTTTATTTTTTTATTTTAGACTTTTTCTGCAAAAGTTCTAAAGAAGTTAGAATTGGAAAATGGACTTCACTGTATTTCAGTGAGTGTTTGACATAAAACTGGCACATTGTTTTCCAGACACCAGCAACCCCCTGTACACTGGTTTTCTGTAGTGTGCTGTTTCACTAATGAACACTCTTGGCAAACTTGCCTGTACTCGCAATTTATTTCACTGGTAAACAGATGCACAGCTATTAATAAACCATTGACATGTCCATGCAGCTTTAGTGGGTTTCGAATTAAAAATGCTAGACATGCACAAGGGATTTGCAGTGTGGTGGAACTCAACATATGTTGTTTGCTTTTGTCTTGGTTGTTTTGTGTCTCTGTGCAGGTGAGACAATGCGCGTGGCCTCCTCAGAGTTTGCGGATGACCCTTGTTCCTCTGTGAAACGTGGCACCATGGTCCGTGCCGCTCGCGCCCTCCTCTCTGCCGTCACTCGCCTCCTCATCCTGGCTGACATGGCTGACGTCATGAGGCTCCTGGCTCACCTCAAGATCGTATGTTCGCTTCTTATTCATTTCTCACTGGCCATTTTTCCACAGTTGCAGTTCATTTGTGAAATTAATCACAGATTATTTGTCATTTAATAATAATACTTTTATTTTATTTTATTTGTTTACTGTGTCATACCTTCCTACTCTCCACTAGCCACTTCAGATATATTACTCCTTAATATTTACACTTTTATATACATTAAATGACCAAATTTTTGTTGCCTTTGAGAGCTGTCTCATGGTGAATTCATCTTCATCTTTTTTTCCCCTTTTTCATTTTGATTGAGTGTTCAAAGCTTCATCGCTGCAACCGTCTTCACAGCTGGTCACTGTCCACCGGTTCAGAACAAGCCAGACCTGCCTCTCAATTGTTTCAATATCCAAGGAAACCTATTTCAAGGGCACAATAAGTTATATTTATTATAATACAAAGAAACTGTAAACTTTATCTTGAGTCCTGCTGTTTATTTGCATAGCGCATATTGCTGAAGCAACAACCTCCTGGCATAAC
The DNA here is from genome assembly GCA_036784905.1 of Acrossocheilus fasciatus. Taxonomy (NCBI): domain Eukaryota; kingdom Metazoa; phylum Chordata; class Actinopteri; order Cypriniformes; family Cyprinidae; genus Acrossocheilus; species Acrossocheilus fasciatus. The sequence continues at coordinate 29,845,103 of CM071938.1, read as the reverse complement.
TTTGCAACAGACTATTAAAATGCAAAAATAACATTCTCAGATATTCACTTCATTCACTTGCTTCTGGTCATCAGTTAGGCTCCCGTATTTTGCATTTATATTTATGGTGTATATAAGACTATTTTCAGAGTGGCAGAATTTAGTCTTTTTGCATTTGTATCTTAATTTTCACACCCATAATCCTTTGCTTCTAGTTGCACTGTTCTGTTTTCTTTCGATTTTTGTTCCCCACCGGCACTAAGGCAAACACAATTCTTCTTCTTCTTTTTTTTTTTTAAGTTTAGGGATTTAAAACACTTTTTTGTTTACTAGCAGCCTCTCTGTTATATAATCACTAAACAAATTTAAGAACTAAGATCTGTGAGACTTAATGGTTGCGAAAGGAGAGCTTTTAGAGTCTAGGATGAGGTTGAGAAACTTTTAGATGTCCCACAAGGGACAAAGCACCTCCTTGTTCTTCTGCTAGTCTCATTACAGAGAGTGAAAACTGTCAGAATTATATGTGCCCCAGGAGAACCAATAATAAGCACTACAAAAGTTAACTGTCACTCAGTCACATCAGTTAAAGTGCTTCATGGAACTTTCTACTAACTTTCATTTTATGGATGATGTTTAAACAGTTGGATGTTTGTTTGTGTGTGTGTGTGTGTGTGTGTGTGTTGATTTACAGGTGGAAGAAGCTCTAGAAGCCGTCAAGAATGCCACCAATGAGCAGGACTTGGCCAATCGCTTTAAGGAGTTTGGAAAAGAGATGGTCAAACTCAACTATGTTGCTGCTCGCAGACAGCAGGTATTATGAAATATCACAGTTGTTATCTATATATCTATAATATAAGCAGAAAGGTACAAGAAGCCATGCTGTACTATGTAGGTCTTGGCTGAAGGGCGTTAATAGGAAGCGGAGTTTTTTTAAGTAAAATGATTAAATGCTATCCTTCCACTAAAAAGTTACTGACAGTGACAGTAATTGGCGAGATAATCATCTCATAAAGCTCAAATAAAAACAGAATAGGAACTTTTATTATCCACTGTGTCAGTTATTTTTTAATGCCATATGTAATATTTTCTCAAACACATACATTGTCTCTCAGCAAAACAATTGTCTGCAGCATAGCTCAAGTTTGTAAGCGTCATTACAGTGCAAACTGATAAACATACAGTACCATACCTGAAACAGAAAACTAATAAATACAGTTATATTCCTTCCACTCTTTGGAAACTGTGGACTCTCACTCCAGGGTTGCCAGGTCTGTGTAACAAAACCAGCCCAATTGCTATTCAAAACTAGCCCGGTTGTGTTCCAGAGGAAAATGGCTATTAAAATCACGTTTCAGGGGGTCAAAATTGTGTTCCGGGGGTGGTGGGTCTCACTTCAACCCACAGACTAAAAACGGCCCACTGCAGCAGTATAAAAGTAGCTCAGTTTTGTGGGAAAACTACAAATTTGGCAACATGGTTCCACTTAGACACGTCCACACATCCAGGTTTCTCCCACATGAAAAGAGTTTCTTTGTTGGAGGAAGGGCATGACCTCAAAATTAAAGGTGACCAGCAGGAGTCACTCATAGGTCATTACATTGATACAGTTAATTTTGCTGAAATACAAAATAGAACAGTTTTAATGCTATATTGATTGTATATGTTGCTCAGGGTGTTGCACAGTGATACAATGAACCATTGGTCGAATCAATAATTGTTGTGCTTTAACCCCTTAACTGTCAAAGATCGGCGACAGCCTCAGATTATTGATGTTTCACTATGTTTCACATAGTGGTTCTCAAAGTGTGGCACGAGTACCTCTAGTGGTATTCAGACTCCCTCGGGTGGTACGCAGAGGAATCACTAAATTAAATATAAATTAATGTTAAAACACATTACATTTTCATTTAATCTTTATTTGAGTAAAGTTCTTGTATTGTATATATTTAAGTACAGTACAGCTTTTATTTAACTTTTAGGTTTTTAGCATTATTTAAGTTTTTTTTTATTTAGGCCTACCTGTTTGTAAGCACTGAGCTGTGCTAATGTTGAAACTGTGTATTTACTATGTTAAAGTGGCTGACAACAATAAATATTCTTATTAGGAATAAAACTGCCATGTTTTCAAACTGTGCAGAGTTGTAGCTGAATAGTTAGGACTACTACGCTACTGTATTTCAATGTTGGTCATTATAGTGGTATTTGGAGAGCCAAATATCTTCTGAGGTGATACTTGGTATAAAAAGATTGAGAACCACTGCTTTAACACACACAAAAATACAAAAACAAAAACAAAAAAAAACCACACACACAGCTGTTGACCAATCAGAATCGAGGACTGGTACTAACCAAGAATATATATGTTGCTGTATGTATGTATGTTATGTTTGCATGTTTATGTTCAAGTAATTTTATAAAATAAAATAAAACATTATTATAATTTGGTTTTCATTGTAGGTAGGTTTATGACTTTTTATTAACTTTTACAGCATTTTACCCATATGATGAAACTCACTAATTGTTTTTGTGCAATTATGGTATGGATAGTTGCTTAGCAACTGTCAGTTAAATTTGAAAATTAATTAACGCAATGAAAATTTTCCTTAAGGTCCCATACGTTTATAAATCCATTTAATATTCTGCTTTACAGTACAGTCGTTTTGAATACCTGATGAAATACAACAGACCTGCCAACCTGTACATATTTTGCTTAGCAAGTATGCATTTTGACCTTAAAGTATGCAGGTACGATAAAAAGCCAGTGGCGCCCACATGATGTACGCGAGTCAGAGACAGAGACAGCAGCAGTGCGCTGAAAAGCAAACGACTTTGAGTAATAAATGTTTTGGTGCAGTCGTCAACACCAAGATAACTTTGTACGCTGAGCTGCCCCAGTGTCCCCAAAGTCTTTCGTGGCGGTCTGTGACTGTCTCACAGCATTTGTCAGGTCCACACAATAGTCAAACAAAAAGGCGGGCTTTACTCTTCACAGAAGCCGAGTGACGCAGTATTAACGGTCAAAGAGTGTTGCTGTGAGGTAAGAAGTAAGTAGTTGTAATACATTTAACAACTGACAACTGTTACACGACAGAAATGTTAAGCGACCAACAGTAATATCCAGGGAGTTGTGTGTGTATCTTGCCGACATGTTGTCACGCGGTTCATGTATCGCCGTAAACCTGTTTGAGTGGGTTAAAGCGGGACAGATAGCAGCAGCAACTCTGTTTGCATCAGTTTTTGGTAAATATGAACACACAATGTTGTTACACTTACTATAGTAGCATTAATAGTGTTTTTCTTTGTTTCACTTTAGCGGGAAGGGGGATACATTTACATTATTCATGCATTATGCATTATTTTTCTTGTTCTACTATGGTCATATTTACTCATCCTAATGTTATCTTGCGTGGCTCACAAAGTATGCACAATAAATGAATATCAATAAATGCCAGCAACTGCTCTATACCCCCCACCCCCCCAATTTTTTTTTTCAGTAATAAAAATGCTACATACTGTATACAAGGCAACCAACTGCACTCAACAAAACATTTTATTATATATCCAGGGAGAGGGTATACATTTTTCGTTGAATAGGCAGTCTTAATAGAAACTAATTCAGGGTTTAATAATCTGTTTAGCTTTGATATTTTTATGTAACTTAGCTACACAAATGACTACAATTAATTTGACGTGCATGAGTATATTAGGTCTGTGCAGTAGGTCTTAAAGTGACAGGTCTGAAACAGATATTTGTGTATGTGTGTGCCAGGAGCTGAAGGACCCTCAGTGCAGGGACGAGATGGCGGCGGCTCGAGGGGCTCTTAAGAAGAACGCCACTATGCTCTATACTGCCTCTCAGGCCTTCCTGCGCCACCCCGACGTGGCTGCTACACGTGCCAACCGTGACTATGTCTTCAAACAGGTCCAAGAGGCCATTGGGGGCATCTCCAGCTCTGCCCAGGCCACTTCACCCACCGATGAGAAGCACGGGCACGCTGGCATCGGCGAGCTGGCCGCCGCTCTCAATGAGTTTGATGTGAGTACACTCGGTTCAAATATTTTTTATTGCAGCATACTAAGTTTGCAGTGTAAAATGATGCAATTTGTTCATTTTTTTTTTCAATGTTTCAGATTTCCTCCATTTGAAATTTAGTGTGTCTACTTTGAAGTAAGCTGTTTATGAATTGTTGTAGTCCCTGTAAGGTGTCAACACTGTGGCTGTTAGGTGCTGCCCCAAAACTGCCCCAAACTTGCGACACTGGCAAAACAAAACAAGCAAACAAAAAACACAACTGAACAATAGTAAACAAATGTAGATGCAGAACATATATTTAAAAATGTATACTTCCAAGCACCATAATCTGTAAATGCAACATTTGGAAAGATACCATATTGTACCAAAATTGTTGTAATTTAACAGAATCAGTAGGTTCCTCACTCCACCTCACATCCTTGTCCTTGTCTGTTATATGCACTACTTTCTTCATATACTCTGTTTTGTTTGCCCTTAAAAACAAGTAGTCTAAAGGCAATCCAGCAAAAACATTAATGGAAAGCCATCACAGAAGTATTAACTTACTGTGAGAGACTATATTTGGAATATTAGGCTGCCATCTAGTGGTTATGAAGGTGATCATAAGTACTACAGTTTACAAATGTTTACAACAATTTTTGAAAGAATGTAGTAAGTAATGCTGTTTGTTTTAAAACGTTTTATAATGTTTGGAATATTATTTGTCTGCCCTCTGTTTCTCTTCTCCAAGACTTTTTTTCAAAATTACAGGGCTCTCAAGTCTCACGCATTTCAACCATTTCACAAGCTCTCACGCCACACCTTGTATTTCTCACGCTGAGAAGGGATAACTTGTCCAGCTACAATTGCTATACAATTAATATATCATTAATAGATGAGGGAATACGGAGGTAAGTTTTCTGCCAAGTTCATAGCTCTCTCGACTCAAGAGTTATACAGAGTTAAATGCCACCTACCAGCCAATCAGAAATTAGGATGTTGTTGTTTCCGTTTAAATTACGTGTTCGTAACTAAGCAACATGGATGTGTGCGCACATGGAGTGTAAGTTGGAAGATCCGATGAATGCTGTAGGTAACCCCTTCATTTATTTTTTTGTTTCCGATTTTAAGATTCCTCTACGAAATCACTTGCCTGTGAAAAGATAGTGAGAGCTGATGTTGGGGAATATAGCCAAATTCGTGCTAAAGCATTATTGATGCAGTAAAAAATAAATAAATAAATAAATAAATAAATAAAACTCTCCAACTGCTTTGCAACCAGAAGCTTTAACTTAGCTTTGGCTTCCTGAAAGGAAAGTACTAGAGATGTTATAACAGTTGGTGAATCTGATAAAAAACAGACAAATTCATCCAAATAAAATAAATTGTTTTACATATTTCAATAAGGATAAAAAAATACAAAGAAATTTGGCCCCAAACATGCCAACTGAACAGCAGTGCTCAATGTACATACTGTACACACACAGTAGGATTACAGAATTTGTCCTGAACATGTATGTCAAGCTGTCTGTGTCTGTGTGTGTGTGTTAGAGAGAGAGAGAGAGAGAACACATTTCAGCTTATGATTTTTTTTGTTTGTTGCACATCTTGATGCCTTGATGACAGGGGTAGGGGGCTCTCACATAAAGCACCGAGGCTTCCCCAAATTCAAATTCAGATGCAGTGTGTTTTCCATGGTGGGTTTGAGCAAAACCAAAACTAGAAACAGTTTGGCTCTGGATGGAACGCTATTATCTATCACGACAGTGCTTTATGTGGGAGTCCTCTACCCCCGTTATCAGGCATTAAAATGTGCAACAAACATTTACAACAGAAAAAAAGAAACATAAGCTGAAATGTGTACTCTCTCTGTCTCTCTCTCTCTCTCTCTCTCTCTCTCTCTCTCTCTCTCTCTCTCACACACACACACACACACACACACACAGTTTGACATACATTCTCAGGGTAATTACTGTAAATGTATATGTGTACAGTATGTACATTGAGTTGTTGTTCAGTTGGCTCGTTTGGGGCAAAATTTATTTGTATTTCTAAATACATAAATCTTTTTATTTTATTAGAATGAATTTGTCTTTCATCAGATTTACCAAATGTTATAACTTCTATTTGTGCTGGTCAATTATGAACAATAGGTAAAATTGAACTGCTCACAAAAACTTGGGTGCTGCAAATATTTGAGTTGCTCATCCCCTTTGACTTGCCCCTCCCCTTTGAGTGGCCCCTCCCCTAATCTCACTCCAAACTTTCACTATAACTTGAGAGCCCTGAACTTATATCTGTTTAAATAGTGATTGACAACAGGTGCTGGACATTTCAGGAGCATATTTGACACACTAAATAGTTAAAATTATGTATATAAATGGTGTCAAATCTATTTGTAGGCTCAAATGATATGAAGACTCACAGTTTTAGTAGTTTAGAATAAGTTGTTTTGCGGTTTATGTTGCCTGGAGGCAATGCTGTGCCACAATGGAAAGACATTTATCAAGAGAGGCTGTGATTAAAAACATAACTAAAAACAACTGCAGTTCCATTTCACTTTAGCACGATGGTGCTTCTAGACAGCAAAAAACTAAAGCATGTCCTCATGCAATATATTAAAGATGTTTATTCAATACAAAACATGAATGTGATTTTTTTTTTTGTTGTGATTTTCTTCTGAGTGCAGTTCTGGTGTACCACTAGGACATAGTGTGACCAAGAAACCCTAAACATTTTGACAATTTTATTGCCATGGGCACTTAAGAGAATAGTTAAGAGAATAGGTTTATTGCAAAATCATTAGCATTGCAATTACTTGTACTAATGTGAATTACTAGAACAGGTATTTGAGAACATAGTTGCTTTTTCTGTCTAAACACTCTTTTTTCTGAGGTGTCTGCGATCTCTGTATAGCAGTGACACTTAGTGGCTGTTTTTGGTTCACTGATGTTTTATTATTATTTTATGTATTATTATAGAATTGACTAATATATCTTTTTATATTTTTCAGTTTTGATTTTAATTTTAGTGTAAGTTTTACTAATTTTATGTGCTTTAAATTATTATTATTATTATTATTATTATTAATAATATTTCTATTAATCGTTTATTTTTAAGTTGCCAATGCAACATTTCTAATTAGTTTTTAAGTTTAAGTTTTCCATCTAAACTTAAGAATTTATTTTATTGTATTTCAGATTTAATTCAATTAATTGTTTTTCTTATTATTTATTTATTTATTTTTTATTGTTAATGTAGAAAATTTAACAGACAACAATAAATGTTGGTAAAACACCAAACCTGAAGCCATATTTGTGATATTATTATAATTTGTCAACACCCGCTAAATATAGATGACTATAACTGTAAGATAAAACTTGAGCCTAAAATAACCTATGTTCTAAAGTAATAACCGATGTTCTAAAATAAAATACTTTCTCCTATTCTAGTATATTATGATGTTATAGCCTATTGTATATACAGCTAGACTGTGGCTCTGTCTAAACACTGCTGTGTTTATGTTTATTGTAAATGGATATATATATATATATATTTATTTATTTTTTTTCTTCTTTATTGATAAGTATCAGAGTTTAAAGGGTTACTCCACCCCAAAATGAAAATTTTGTCATTAATCACTTACCCCCACACTCTCATAAATAAAGGTACAAAAGCTTTCACTGGGGCGGTACCTTTTCAAAAGGTACACTTTTGTACCTATTAGGTTCTAATATGTACACTTTAAGTACTAATATGTACCTTTAAGGTACCAAAATGGACTCTTTAGGTACAGACATGTACCTTTTGAAAAGGTACTGCCCCAGTGACAGCTTTTGTACCTTTATTTCTGAGAGTGCATGTTGTTCCAAACCCGTAAAAGCTTTGTTTGTCTTCGTAACACAATTTAAGATATTTTAGATGAAAACCGGGAGGCTTGTGACTGTCCCATTGACTGCCAAACAATTAACACTGTCAGGGCACAGAAAAGTATTAAAAAACATCATCAGAATTGTCCATCTGCCATCAGTGGTACAACCGTAATGTTACGAAGCTACGAGAATACTTTTTGTCCGCAAAGAAAAAAGAACAACAACTTTATTCAACAATTTGTCTCCTCTGTGTCAGCATAGCACCATTTTGGAGAATATTCGCTGGATGCAAACTGCGTACGCTGTTCTGTGTCAGACGCACCACAAGGATACGCTCTTTTTGTTCAAATCAAAGCGTAAACAAATGTAGAAGACGTATCCGTGTGGTGCGGCTGACATAGAACAGTTCTTATTTTGTGTTCTGAAGACGAACAAAGCTTTTATGGGTTTGGAACGACATGGGGGTAAGTGATTGTAAGTGTTCGTTAAATGCGTAATGTTAATTACGTGACTACATAGGTCTGCTCATGTCTGAAAATAATATGAAAAAACTAAATTATTTTACGTAACAAAAACACTGTAGCTCAATTTGTTCAGTACATTTTTAAATTAATGTAAAAACTAAAATTAATTTTTAAAACTGAAAATTTTTTTTTTTGTGTGTTTGTGTCCATCATGGTGAGCCGCATTCAGATTCGTGACGGGTCGCGGGTTGTGAACCACTATTCTAGAGTTTCACACTGCTAGCTATGCTGTATTATCATGAGTAAGCCACTTAATGACACTTTGGGAAGCCTTTTTCATTGTTTGTGTGATTTTGTTTGCACATTGTGTGACTTTTAACAACAAAAAATGTTTTTGTACATTTTCGCAGTTTCTTCTCCATCTCACCATTTCTTCCCGTCACTCAGTGTACTTTGCTTTTTTGAGATTGCTGTTTATTGGTAGTCAGTGTGTAAATGGAGGTTTTCTCACACCTGCTGGACAGCATTAGATTGTGTTTGTCAGTGATGCATTTGGTTTCTGGAAGAGGAATCACAGCTGGAGGTGCGAGAAGGGTGTGAAGTGTGGAGACGTCCCGCTAATGAATCTCTGCCTCCCAGCCCTCCTGCATTTCTCATGAAGCTCAGACACACTGCTCAGCCAGCATTCACACTCTTATTTATCAGAGTGAATATGCATGTTGATAGACATATCCTGACAGAAGTTATACATCTGTTTGAAAATTCTGTGTGAAAATTTGTGCCATCTGCTGGGGAATGCTCTGCTTTGATATTCAGCCTGACCTGTTTTGAAGTTAGGTGTGTGTGTCTGTGTGAAGGGTCAGGTTTTGCCTGTGTAATGGCACGCTTCAATCTGTGACACACTGTGGAATGCAAAAACTGTAAAGAACTACTACTGTATGTCAGATATTTCATGTTTGCATGATGGTGACGTGCTGAAAGATGCTGGCCTTTTCTTTTACCGGTGTTATACTTTTAGTCCTTTTCATTATGACCTACATGTCTCCATTTTGGCTATGAAATAATTTTTATATTTTATGTTATTTCTGAAAATATAGGATATGTTTAAGACAACCCTAGTGAAAAAGAAATATACTAAAATAAAGTACATTTATTTCATTCTAGTTATACTACAAGTACATTTACATATTCAGGGCTCTAGACTGACCATTTTTTGAGACTGTGCGAGTAAAAATTTGACGTGCTCGCACATGTGCGAGTGCATGGTCTGCGCAGCTCCAAAGCCTCTGCTTCATACAGCGCATGCTGCAGAGCCGCGGCACATTGTAGCAGGAGTCAGATTTAACTGATTACGTGAAGAGAGGTGCTTTCAGTGCGAGCGCTTCAGGTGTAGAGCCTGGTTTATACTCGCCGTGTCAGCACGAGCGCGAAGGTGCGCACCACGGATTTGGTTTTCAAGCTAAAGTAAAAGGCCACTTCTTAAACCAGAGAAGGTGAATATGTTGGTATTCTTGTAGAAAAACAAAAACAAAAACATGCAAGCCCTGTCAACGACAGCCAGTTTAGTTTTACTTTTCTTTTTGTTTTCATTTTGAAAAGCTTATCTTTGCTGTTTACCTCAAGTTACGCTATGTAGGCTTTCCTTAATTTTTAAAAATATTATTATTTATTTGATTCCTCTGTGTTTGCTTAACATTCTGTAATTTATTAGTCGGTATATAATACAGCATGTGATGTGTTCTCTATGCCATGCCTCGTCTTATTCGTTTTTGTTAATAAGTGTTATGCAAGCTAGTTTGTTAGCCTACTGTTTTATTGTTGTTGTGCTTTTTAATTAAGAATAACAATGAATCCATTTTTTGTTTTAGTCTTAAAACGTGAGAGGTGTATAGTAAAACGTGACACCAAGATCGTGAATGTGAAAGTGAAAGTGAATTCCTGTTCACAAAATTTAATTCACAAATAATACTGATGAAAAAGAACCGGTTGAATGTTGAACACTTTCGTTACCATATAAATGTAAACTATGATAAAAGTTCATCAGCATGCATTGATTAATCAAATGTTGTAGCAAAAAAAATAAATAAATGCGACCAAATTATGTGCTTGTGCGACCAACTGAGAAAGTTAGTCGCAAAAGTGCGACCAGTGGGAAGAATGAGTCTCGAGCCCTGATATTTATGTACTTAATAAAAATACACTGCAATTGTACTTTTGGTATATCTGGCATACCTAAAGTCTGCTAAATTGGAACAACTAATTTTGTACTTAATGCACTTTAATTGTGCAAAAGTATTACTGAGGTCCAACTTAATATATACTTATATACTAAGTGTATTTGATTATGCTTAAGTGTAACTATTGCAAGGACACTAGGTACACTTTAAATATCTTGCTTTTAAAGACATTATTCAAGATATTATTCAAAAACATACAATCCTCATCAATAGTGACATTAAAACACATTGTAGCCTTAATGATAGTATAACATTTGTCTTTATAAATATTTATTATTAAGTACATGAATATGTAAATGTATTTATAGTATACTTAGCATTAAATAAATGTACTTCATACCTATTATAAATATTTAATGTTATTAAAAGGAAAAATCACATTCCCATTCCAGTGTCATTGCACATAACTGTGTTTACCATTGTTACAAGGTCATAACAAGAGTCCTGTATTGCTAAATTCTGTATTACTTTGTGCAGTCAAAGTTACTAAACAATTTTGTCACTCTTGTCCCAAGTTTTAAATCTTGTGGCTATAATTTCAAAACATGTATTTATTTATTTTTACATTTATCCCATTGCAATGTCTTGTCCCATGGTCTTCCTTTGTAAGTGTGTTCGTGTTAACATGATGTTCGCTTGTTTTTACAAACTGGGGGATAATTCCAAATTACTTTCTGTGGTAGCCTAATTGACGGCACCTCACAGATGCTGTCGATAGAGCTTAACTGGTATTGAACCCCGGACACTGCTTTAAAATCTTAATGGAAAGACAAAACGGCTGAGTAAATTGAAGATAAAGAACATGCAATCCTTGTTTTGAGTGTTACAAAATTGGACTTGGAACTCACCAGAGAGCAAGTTGACAATTTTTGCAGTTCATGCAGCATTTATAGCTTCTTTGGAAATGACTTTGGATGTTTATCAAATCTGTCGTGAGGAAGATAAAAAATGGCACACTAATCTAGAGTCAATTGTGATTATGATTATAAATACACATTATTTTTATTTTTATTATTATTATTATTATTATTATACATTACTGTTTGAAAGTTTGGGGTTGGTAATATTCTTTTTCAATAATTTTGAAAGATGTCTCTTATAATCACCAAGGCTGCATTTATTTGACAAACATAAAATAAAATAAACAAACTGTTTTCTATTGTAATTTAAAAATGTAATTTATTTAGAATTTTCAGCAGCCGTTACTTCAGTCTGCAGGAATCATTTTAATATGCTATTTTAATTTCATATTATATTATATTGTATTACTGCTGAGAACTATCAATAGATATACTTCTTATTTGAGCATCATTGAACAATAGGGCTTTACATCATTTTGATCATAGATAAACATGGAACATTACATTATTGCAGCAGCCTTTGTAGTGTACCATCCACAAACACACACACACACACACACACACACACACACACACACACACACACACACACACACACACACACACACACACACATTCGTGGCTGTTGTTTTCCTCGGAGCATTCCTTGTTCAGTTTTGACCTACAGGATGTCGTCTCTGAGCAAATTGAACATCAAAGAAACTTTCTATTCCCCCATACAGCCATTTGTTTACCAGCGTGCTTCAGTCTTAAAAACAAATCAGTGTCTTGAGCATGTAGGTTTCTCTTCATTAAAGTGCCTGTTTTGTTTTCTCATTAGTGCAGAAGAGAGAAGATGGACTACAGTTTCAATTGCAATTGCTGCTGTTTGTTTTTAAAATGATTGCATATGCAGTATTTTTTTCTTTAAAGCCTTCTATGATGTCATGCTGTCATGCTGAGGATTATTAGAATGCGTTTATTAGAGTGTTGATCGTGTGTCTTATGGAATGACGCAGTTGTGTCTGGCCACACACACCATTGGTCAGACTGTGCAGATCACATAGTAAACAGTAGGGGGCAGTGTTGCACCACTCCAGAAATCCCTCTCTGTCTGAACAAGTGTGATTCATGTTGCTTCTTTCACGTCGTCTTGGTTTGGTAGTCACAGACCAGACTTGCTCAAGTCTTTCATTGCACTCGAAGCTCTGTATTAATACTGTATCTCAGTGAGGATTGGTATTGGTTGAGTGTGTGGTGACCTTCTCACTCAGTGACCATCTTATCTACTCAGAGGAGCCAACTGTGAAAATACCCATCATCAGCACTCCTGTGTTCTGCAGTATTCTCTAATATTCTTCATCCCTTCCTTTGCTACTTTGTTCCCTTAATCATTGTTTCCTCCCTCTTTTCCTTCCTTCCTTCGTTTGTTCCTTTCTTTCCTTCATTCTTTTTTGCTCCCTCCCTTTTGATTCTGATTTTGATTCTTTTATTTCCTTCCTTCTTCATTTCATTTCTTCCCTTCATTTTTTTCATTATTCCTTTTTTTCCTATCCTCCAGTTCTTCACTCCTCCCTTCCTTCATTGTTTTCTTTCTTTCCTCTTCATTTCTTTGTACCTTCTTTCTTCCATTCTTTATTTCTGTTTTGCTTTCCCCCTGTTCTTCCTTCCTTGTGTCCTTCCTTCCCTCTTTTATTGTTTTCTTTCTTTCCTCCTTCCTTTCTTGTTTGCTTTCTTTCTTTCTTTCTTTACATTTAAATTAGTCATTTAGCAGATGCTTTTATTCAAAGCGACTTACAAATGAAGACAAAGGAAGTAATCAAAATCAACAAAAGAGCAATGATATGCAAGTGCTATAACAAGTCTCAGTTAGCCTAACGCGGAACATGTAGTTTTTTATTTTTAATGTTTTAATAAATAAGAAGAAACCAAATAGAATAGAAAAAGAATAGAGCAAGCTAGTGTTAGAGGCCTTTTTTGATTTTTGTTAAGTGTATAATAAATAAAAAGAAAACAAACAGATATATAAAAAGAATAGAGAAGCTAGTGTTAGTTTTTTTAAGAAAACTATTTATATAAAAATATAATTTTTATTATAATTTTAATATATTTAATGTATTCTTTCTTCCCCTATTATTCTGTGCTTCTTTTCTTATCTTCACCCATACTTCGTTGTTTTCTTCCATTTTCTGCATTTATTTTTTGCCTTCCCTAGTGAAAAATAAATATATTTAAATGTATTTGACGTACATTTATTTCATGCTAAGTATACTACAAACACATTTTTATATTGATGTACTTAAAAAAATAGACTGAAATTGTACTTTTAGTATACTAAACTGATATACTTAAAGTCTGCTAAATTGGAACAACACATTTTGTAATTAATGCTTTTTAATTGTGCGGAAGTCCAATTAAAGATATACTCAGTATATTTGATTGTGCTAAAGTAAACTATTGCAAGTATACTTCAGGTACACTTTACATATTTTGCATTTAAAGACCGATATTATTCAAAGATCATGCATTGTGCTCAAGTAATATGCCAGATAAAATGTAATTCAAATTTATAAATCAAGAAGTCTCAGGTTATCTGTCAGTAAATATGTTAATAGATTTGAACTATACTTAGTATGAAATAAATGCATTTTAAGTATATTACTTTTTTTTGTTTGTTTTTACTTGGGTTCCTTCCTTCCCTCCTTTATTTTCTTTCTGTTCTTCACTTTCCTATTTCTTTCAGTTCTTGTTTTCTTTCTTTTCTTCTTCTTTCCTCCTGTATTCTTTCCTTTATTCATTTTGCTTCCCTTCCTCCCTCCTTGTGTTTCTTTTGCTTTCTTGCTCTCTGCTTTTTTTCCCTCTCATACCTGCCCACAATCATTTCAGGTTGCTGATAGAAGTGTTCTGGGAAAAGACCCCCCTCTGGCTTAAACACACACACACACACACACACACACACACACACACACACACACACACACACACACACACACACACACACACACACACACACACACACACACACACACACACACACACACAAACGTAAAGTGTCTGTAGCAAAGAAGTTGTCATCTTTTATTATTTTTGCAATGTGTCTTTGCCCCTCTGGATTTTAGAATAGAGATTAGGTGTAGTTATTATGTGTACACACGTGTGTGTGTGTGTGTGTGAGTGTGTGTGTGTGTGTGTGTGTGTGTGTGTGTGTGTGTGTGTGTGTGTGTGGTGTGTTGTCAGTTCATGACCTTTCCTCATAGTTTCATGTAAGTGGTTATTGTAGCTCAGGGCTGCCAGGAAATAATCTCTTTGTCAGAGTTGTCTCATTTCATGACCCATTCACATTCTATTATGTCACTTCCTGTGTAAAATGATGGAAAATCCAAAATGGAGAGAACCCCCTGCTATTAGATTAATCTGTAGTACAAAAGTACTTGTCAAATTAGCGCTCACACCTGACAGACCACCAATGGGGCATGTCAGATGAGCTTCCTGTGCTCCTTAAATCATCTTATGTCAGCGCAGTGACATGGAATAAATAATCTTTATATAAAGGCCGGTACACACACACACACACACACACACACACACACACACCTGTTACAGTGTTGAATGGATATCGGCTGATGAGAGCAAAGGTCTGGTTGAATAGGAATTTACATGTTCAAATTGTAAACAAACTTAAAATTTAAACTAGAAAGAAGCAAATATATTTGGTTCCCGGCTTATAAAAGTCATCAGAGGGATACTGGAAGAATTGACGGAAAATTTGGAAATAATTACCTAAAAAAAGAAAAATTGTATATGGTCAATTGGATGCTGTAGTTTTCATGTTTAAACATGCTCATGCTAGCGTAAACCCCAGTGACATGCACACATGCAGGCATGCACACACACACATGTGCACGGGGAGCAGGGAAGGCTAATATATGGATATGTACTCATTGCAGTTGAATAAGGTGTAATTGCCATATCAATCTATTCTCTTCATTTCTGGCTGTCTTTGCAGGCACAACTTTTATTTGCCCAGCCTCTGCTTTTCCTGTCCTTTATTTCCTTTTTTATTTATTTTTTTCTCCCTTTTTGGATCTTGAGAGGGGACTTGCAACGATTTAGGATTACTAGGGAGCATTGTTATGGCTTATATTGAACATAGCTTCATTGCATATTGTAGTCATCTGGAGTCAGAAATGGATGGAGGATATGCATACAAACACCCACACAACAAAATCCCACTTTTTGATCTCTGAAAGTTTCAGTTGTATGCCTGTTTTGGGCCTGAGTGTGTAGACTTTAGGATTAGAGTGGATTAAACAGACACAGCCGTGGGTTTACTAGTGCATGCCTAGTTCTTCAGACCTGGGCTTTTGGTCCTCTTATTCCTGCAGAAGAGCCAAACCCTTTCACAGAGGTTACCCAAAATCAATATCTGTCTCTCTTTCTGTGTGTTGAACATATTTAGTTATTTATAGGCCAAAGAGCAAAACCCCTTAATCTCAGCTACGGTATGGTTCTCTGAATAACAGACATTAGAGTTGCACTGATGTTGAGTTTAGTAGGTTTTGTTTTTTTCATAGTTGACTAGGACAGACTGTTTATTTATTATTAAAACATATCAGCTTCACATTGCATGCCCAAAGACCACCCACAGTTTTTCTTATTTAAAGAATAAACAACAAAAAAAGTTGGGGTGAGAAATATTTACTTAGCTCAAGATATATTCTCTGAAAATAATTCTTATGCTACTTTGCTTCCCACATATATTTGTTTTGATTTTGAGGATATTTGCATAAAAGAAAGAGCAAAAGTGTTCTCAAACATCAAGCTGTATTCTGATTATCTGACTGCTATGTAGTTTCATGAACCATGGCATTTATTAGTTCATCTTAAACCAAACCGGGTTTAGCAGCCCTAACTGTCATGTTAATTTAAAATAATCTGTAGGGCCCTATGAAATACGTTTTATTATTATTATTATTATTATTATTATTATTATTCCCCAAATTCCATTTCATTTTTTTTCCCAAATTCCATTTTTTTCCCCTTTTTTTTTCTGAATTAAATTTTTTTTTCCGTTTTAATTTTTCTAGACTCTGTTTTAATGGTTACATTAAATTTTATTTTTCAAAAAGCATGTGCAATTAATTGAAATCATGAAACTTACACAATTTATCAATAATTTATTAAAAGTTTAATAAAAATAATATTTTTTTATGAAATATGCCCCCCCCCCCCCTTAAATTTAGTTTAATTTTTAAGTCTGTGTTTTCCATTAATTTTTTGGATTCCATTTTAATGGTTTCATTACATGTTATTAATCAAAAGCATCTGTGATTTTATACAAAGCTAATTTATTATTAGTAGTATTTTTTTTAGAAATACTGTGTTGTGTATTTACATTTTTCTGGTAAATATTCCGTAAAAATAATGTTTTAATAATAATTTTATTATTAGTAATACTATCATTACATTAAGTAATATATTTCTGTCACACTGTCTTCAAGTTAAACTGAACTTTTATTTTGATGGGTTGCTGTGAAGATCTTTAAGTTTATCTGTTTATATGATATGACGATAGTTTTTTTTTTTTCAAAATAAATGGTGAAATGCTCATGTAGTGACTCTCGTCTCGTCTTTGGCAGGGCACTCTGAGAGAGAGAGAGACTCTCAGAGCAGTTCTAGAGATCATGTTCATGTGTTCATGTACTCATGTATTGGAGCAGCAGAAGCTGAAAACAGCTGCGTGCTTCATTATGTTTGCAGAAAATGAAACTGTGTCTGTGCCATTCATTCACACAGAGATACACAGAACATGCAGAATTTATATTTAAGTAGTATTTTGCAGCTTAATATTCACAGACACTGTATCACATTTTGATTTAAGTGTGCTGACCTACTTTTGATTTATGCATCCAAAATTTGGCCAGTTCTGTGACATTCCGCATTATACAGTAAATTCCATTTTTATGACTGGATTCCGCGATTCTGTCTATAGGGTCCTAAAAAACTGCAAAGCGGACTGAACTTTAAAATATAATGATAGGTTAATGAAATACTGCCTAAAGAGTGCATTGTTGGTGCATTCATGCAGGTTGATTTGATGGACTTCCATCTTCTTTGACAAATACACTGTAAAATCTCAAAAACAGTCAGTTTTAACTACCGTTAATTTTTCCAAAAGAAAAGTAGCATTGAGCATTTCTGGTGCATATTGTCCTTCAAATGTGCAAAGGCCTCCTGAAGTGGAAGTGATTTTGGGTGGAAAGACTCAGCTGGGGCTGAGTATTGTTAATAAGAGGTTTTGATGCTGACCCCTACCAGTAGTCTTTTAAAGCTGTCTGGTCTCACGCTGTTCTTATGCAGTACAGCAGAGGGGTCTTTTAAAAAGTTTTCCTGTCTGAAACCAGCTCTTCAAGTGCTATACAAAAGGAACGGTGCTATCTGCACGAAGAATGCATTTGATGCTGGCACATACTTTATCCTGGTCAGGATGCAGCAGAATATTGTGCACAATGTAAACAATCATACCTTTTTTCCCTTTTTTTTTTGATCTATAGAAGTGTCTTCAAAACATGTCTGTTGACTTGTTCAAAAATAAGATGTCTGTAAGAATATTTTTTAAAGAAATAATACATTTTATATAATACAAGGATGCATAATACATACAAATAATACAAGGATGCATTTATCAAAAATGCCAGTAAAGAATTTGAGATTACTACAGAAGAACAGCACAAGAAATGTATTGTGAGCACCAAATCAGAATGATTTCTGAAGGATCACGTGGCACTGAAGACTTGTGTAGTGGCTGCTGAAAATTCAGCCATCTCAGGATATATTAACATATGAAAACAGGGGCCGGATTCACGAAACATTCTTAAGAAGAAATTTCTTCTTAACTGCCATTTTCTTCTTATTTTTTAACTTAAGAAAAAAGTTAAGAATATTTTGTATTCCCAAAAATTCTTCTTAAGAATATTCTTATCTTTTTTCATAAGATTGTTCTTAAGACAAAACCTAAGAAGAATTCAAATTCTTGAAAAGAATCTTCTTAAAAATCATCGTAAATAACTTCTTAAATTTAGGACAGCCCCAGACTTGTCTTAAATCCAAAACAGTAAGAATTATTTAATAAATTGATTGGGTTATTTCAAATTAATTGTTATATTTAAGCATTACAACAATATTAGCTACATATAATACATAGTAGGACTATTAATAGGGATGTGCGCGAGTTTTCTGAAGTGACACCGATGACTGATAATATAAACAATGATCGGCCATGAATGACTAGCCTTTTTTCTGACTTGAAAACTCAGTAGCAAATCTACAAAAACGAGTCTGATAGGAAGCTTTAATTGGACGCTTTTATTTTAGCCTATAAATACGACATAATCTTTGGCAGTATGCAGCGCATATGAATGCGCCGATACACAGGACGCGTTCGCTGTAGCAGCGCGGACACAAACCGGAAGCGTTCACTCGGATGAGAGCGCAAAAGCACAGCACAAAAACGAATGAAACAGATCGCTGCAGCTTGAGACAGACAGGCTGTTCAAAAACACGCCGCGTTAAAAACATGAAGCTGAGCACCAGTCAAAGTCGCGATTATTATATGGTAATCTGCAGGAAGCGCAGTGAGTTTATCAGTGCATCATGTTTTCACTCAGATAAAGACTGTCATTTTCTTCTTAAGAAAAAAGTTAAGATGTTCTTAAGAATATATTTGAGAACTTAAGAATTTTTCAAGAATTGCACTTACGAACATTCTTACGAACTTCGTGGAATTTATCTTAAGAAATTTCTTAACTTATTTCTTAAGAAGATTTTCGTGAATCCGGCCCCAGGTATTTTAAATTGTAACACTATTTCACAATTACTGTTTTTCCTGTATTTTTTTATCAAATAAATGGAGCCTTGGTGAGCGTAAAAGACTTCTTTCAAAAACATTTCAACTTTTGAATGGTAGCGCATATGAAAGACAACATCTATCGCTGCTCTACATTATGAAGCAATTCATTCATCCACGGGCCTAGAATATATTTTGGCGCTTAAGTCGCACTTGAAACTGGCTGAGGCTGAATTTTGGCTGTCCTCACAGTGTCTCTTGTGTAAAATCAGCACGTCTTGTTCTGTGAGTGTGTAATTCTTTTCACAGTGGACATTGTAACCTTGAGTGCGTGGCACACTCATTAGCATTCATTAGATACCACTATATTCTTAAGGCCTTCTTCATGTGATACTACGCTAGTCAGTGCACCTTTTGAGTTGGCTTTCACATCGTCCCCTTCACGCTGCTTTGCCTTGAAGTCAAGGTCAGTTGTTCAAGGATTACAGGAAGCCAGCGTACCCACTCATATGTTTCTGGAACAGCCATTGAGCTGAGACCAGTACGAGAGTGGAGCCTAGGCCAACGCTAAACCTTCCTGAACCGACTGAGGAGAAGAGATTGGACAGGGATATTGAGCTGACTGCTTGGTTCTTGCCAAATGCAAATGCAGCTTCTTTTCCTGGCAGCGTGTCCAAGGCTTCTTTGTGAAAGTTTCCCATGTCTCTTCACCAACCCAGGTAAAGAAACTTTGTTCGGGAATATCTGCACAGCCCCCCCGGGATGCTAGACAAAACCTGGAAAAGAGATTACCAGCACCACCACAGCCCAATTTTATCTCCTTTTTGCAAAGCTTTTTTTCTTAAATCACTACAGTAATGCAAAATATCACGCACCCTGCGGTCACAATCTACAAACCTCCTTTTTTACTCAAAATGTTTGTTGTAGAATATTTAACAGAAAGACAGAGAAGCCAAAGCTTTGTTTTAAGTCCATGTTGTGTACGACATCAGAGCTGATTTACGTTTTTTAGGTGCCTGTCATTTTTGGTAACAGAGGGAACGTGTTATTGCCCTCTGTATGGATTGGCAGTATATATGTCATTGACTACACTTCTCAAGTGTTATATATGGCATGTCATCTTATCATGTAGCGTAACATGAAATGACCTCATCTCCTATTGAATTATTTCAGTCATATAAATCATCACTTCCGTGGCCTTCCATATCTCTTTTCGGATAGAATATCTATCATTTTTATTGAGGTATGCCCAGCATATTGATTGCTATTGATTTCGTTGGCACGTTTCAACTGTCTGCGTGTTTGATATAAGTTCAGGTCATCGGTGAGTTCTGCCCCTGAATGAAGATGTTCTGGAAGACTTGTGGGATTGAACATTCCACCACTCTTGTTTGTAGTGAAGGTGTGAGACCAATATCCTCCCAGACTATATCTGTCGACCTGCCTATCTCTCTGGCTGTGTCTAGGTGACACATTTTAACATGTAAGTTGTGTGTGTGTCTGAATGTGGACATTGTCTTTGGGCCAACACTAGTTTTATTGCTTTTCCTTCACAATGTCAGCGAGCAAGGCCACATCATCAAGTTGTCATTCCCCAAGCAACACTCATCTCGCCAGTTCACAAACAACACATCCTTCTTTTCCACATTGCTGTCAAACTCACCTCAATACACAGAGGAACCCATGTTGGATGTTGTTCTCCTTTTTTTCTGATGCCACTGATTATATTTGGCCTAATAGACATATTTAACATCATTTTACTGTAAGAATGTAAGAATCCCCAGGTGTTCAGTGCAAGGTTGGCCAAAATTCAGAATTTGTGTATCATTCTATCATTCTAGCGTTCTATCATTTAAAGGCTTGTAAACCTTTATACTTTAGGTCTTTTAAACTTTTTTTTTCCTTCTGAAACTTTCAAACAAGGCTACATTCAGCCAACATTCAAAGTTTGTCTTGATGCACATTGTTTTCATAGTATAGGGACCAGTACTCACTATTAATGTTTATTAGTACTTATAAAGCACATTCTAGGTGACCATATTCTAATAACTAATTACATATTCCATAACTAATAGGCTACCTAACTTAACAATTACTTTACTAACTATTAATAAGCAGCAAATTAGGAGTTTATTGGGGCATAATTAGTAGTTAATGGTGACCGTTTATTTATTTATTTATTTATTTGTTTTGTTGTTGTTGTTGTGATTTTGTTATTATTTAATTTAATCTAATTTTTTATTTATTTTTTAATGTGACATTGTATTTTCTTTTTTTAAATTCTATAATGTTATTTCCAAGATTTTAACCATTCTACTTTCAGTGTGGTCTCGGACTTCTGGACACCTCTGTGTTTGCATATTCCATTCAGGTTGCACTTGGCATTTAGCATTATGTTCACATAATAGTATTGCTGGCACTTTGTTAATCCCTCGGTGGACTGGTGTATTATCTAAACAAGTCTATTAAAGCTCTGCTGTGGGTGTTAGCATTTTGTTGTTACTGGCTGTTCTCTCGGGGGGCCTCTGCCATAGGCTTCACTCACTAAACACATCTTGGCTCCATTTCTGAGAGTTTTGCAGACTGTTGTTGCCCCAACAGTTCAATTAGAACTTATGGAAATAAACTAGGCTGCTGCCAAGACGATTGGCAGGCTCCTCGTCAGTGTTCCTCAGATGTGTTTTTCCAAACACGAAGGTGAACTGGAGGGCTAGCATGAAAACGCCGTTTCGCGAGATCTTGCTCTCTGGGCTTATGTGTGTCTCAAAGTCTAGGGTTGAGGGGGCGTAAAACTTTTCAGAGTAGGTGACCTCTTCACTTTATCTGGAGGACAGAACGTTCTCCTGACCTCAGCGGCTTTGATATTGTGAATACACTCGCAGGCTAGACTAGCACTTAGCTACAAATGTGATTTTTATGAAAGCTAGTGCTTTTATTGCAAAAATCTCCCCTTTCTCTCTCCCTTCTTCTCTCCAGCCCCTACCGGGGTCTATCAGTATATGGCAGAAGTCCACATGCTGCGTTTTTATAGATGTTACATTATTAGAGGCCACGTCTATCAGCAGCCCAGCCGACAGATGAGTGCCGGTGTGTGATCCAGAGATCTGCTGTGTTTGACTGGCTCACTCTCTCTTTCCCCTCAGGCCTTGTGCTGCAGGATCAAAGTCAATATTTAACAGAGAACAGGCTAATGTGGCTCAATACCTTAACTGTGGTGTCCTTGAGATCAAACCAGGACTACGGGACTACTGGTGAACACTCTGAAAGCTTTCTGGTGATGGGAACTATATGCCTAAGGGGAAACAATGCAGTGAATACATTTATGTAGTTGCATTTTAACACTTTTTAACATGTCAAAATCTGCATGTTGACATGATAATAACATTTTTTATTCAAATTCACATTGAAACTATTATTCGCACAGCTTCACACCAAAATTACAGCCTTCATGTCAGCAAACCAAATGTGCAAAATAATTGACAACCAGAATTTGTTTTTTTCTGATAGAAAAGTGAAGGCTGCTCTCCAGACAGTTTTTTAAGCTTTTCCCAGCACCTAGGACTGTCACAGAGACAGTTGTGATTACTCATGACACCTATTTCTGTGAGATCTGTCATCTTTTAGGGACATTTTGTGTGTAGTTTACCGTTTTTGCCATATGTACAGTATGTGTTTAACATGGGCATATATATGTGTAAATTGTCAAAACTGATAATTATCCTTTTTTCCTAAAAAGAAGCTGAATGTGTTAATACATAAATAAATGAAGAATACAATCTTGAAGATGTTTTTAATCGATTTACAGTTATATTTTTTTAATATTGCATAGGTCATATCATTTTTTTTTATCTTATTTTTATTTTAGAAACTTTCACTGCATCATTGGTTAGTATCATCATTTTATGGTGTTTGGCAATAAAATATAATACACAATTATGACATCACTGATGGTGACTGGGTTAGCCGACAAATACAGACATTATTGAGGTCTAAAATATGGACAATGATGTTTTAATATAATTCTGTTTTCATTTTTACATCAAAAAATTTAAAACATGACTTTTGCATCTTAATTTCCATAAATGGTCCTTTATTTAAGTAGGTTCTAAAAGACTTTTTATTTCAAAAGATCAAGTGGAATTCTAGTTTTCGCATTACTTCAGTTTTCATGCAGCTAAGAAATAATTGATAAAACTTCACTCACAAGTGGAAATTTTCAAGAGAGAGATTATGCAACCACTTTGCTAAGTCAATGAGCAACAGGTGTGGGAGTTGCAGTATAGAGAGCTGCAAATCTGTGTTCAGTTGTGTGGTCATTGTGCAAATCTGCTGTCAGTTTGTTGAGTGATAGAGCATTAGAGGGGGTTTTATTCATGCCTATTGTTGTTCTATTTAGCCTCGGACACAACAGTCGGAATCTGGGTGGAGATGAGTAGGTTTATCACTGGCCCATAGAATAATAATAATAATAAAAATAAGGCTAGAGAATGGAATGAGTCTATGAGCAGTCTATTCAAATTCAAAGGATTTCAGTCTCCCCGCAGGTTTTTTCAATTATTGCAATGAATTTGTTTATCACATCATCATTCAGGAATGCAGTAATTGAACACAGTATTACTGATATCATGGAGTTTGGTCTTTTAGTCTCTAAGGGATCGTAGGCATGCTGTTGCCTGTGTTTGTCATTTAGCCGATTGTCCAAATTATGAAGTTTGTATTCATAATTCACATTCTAAATATATGTAATTTTTCATTTTCTTATTACTACTGGTCACTAATTTCTGTACACTTAGTTCCCATGGAGCCTAAAGCTTACAAGCATAAAAAAGGTAACTTTTAAATTGTAGTGTACACAGCAAATTTAAAAGAGTGGATTTAACTCCCTCAGAGTTAAAATTAACACTTACCCAGAGTACATATGGGAATCACTGCTAAAGTGTTAAATTAACACTTTTTAAAGAGTTAACATTTTTAACACTCTGACAGTGTTAACTAACAAACTCTTAACATGTAAAATATCAAAACCAGAATGGATGATAAGAACACCAAAGTTGGTGTTGAAAGTTAACACTTATGAATTAACTGGTCAACACTGCACCAGTGTTCAGGTGAAAATATTAAAAAATAAACCCACAAAACAATACACGTTTACATTTATTTATTTTATTGAAACATTGTAAATATTTTTCCCTGCACCAAAATGTCTTCACACTCAATGTTTTCAATACATGTAAAGAACATGTTCTTACAACAATTAAACATCATAATGTAGAAGCAAATCAGTGCAAAAACACAAAAAAACATATTCTTATTTGGTCCATTAATGTCATAAGGTTTATAATGCTGACATTTAGGAGGTTAAATAACAGCATTCCATTCATTACCATAAAAGCTGAATGCATGTTAATGCTCACTAATCAAAGTCTGTGCTGGTGTTTGGACCTCCTTGGAGAGAATACTCTCATTCTTTTTTTCAGCACGATGAGATGCGTTTCTCTGCAGTTTTCAGCCAAGCAAGATATCCAATCCTATTTGCAGCATCACAAAACTGCCCCTGTAAAATTGAAAAATAAATAAATAAATATAAATACAAAACCAAAACAGGATCATTTCACATCCATTTATCAAAACTATTATCAGGTGAAATGTCAGAGACAAGTATGAACTGCAATACAAGAACTTCACCCAAAACTGAAAATTCTGTCATTATTTATTTATCCTCATGTGGTTCCAAACCTGTATTACGTTCAGTCTTCTGAGGAACACAAAAGGTTATATTTTGAATAATCTACAGAAGAAATACATGGGACCACTCTGATCCTTTTGCATCTTTTTTAAAAGCTTGATATTGATTGGCATGTACTGACATTATAAGGACAAGCAGGTCCGAAAAAGAAAAAAGCGCATACCAGAACAACACAAGGATGAGTAAATAATAACTTAAAGGCTTAGTTCACCCGAAAATTAAAGTTACCCCATGATTTACTCACTTGCAAGGCATCCTAGGTGTACATGCATTTCTTCTTTCAGACGAATCCAATCAGAGTGATATTAAAAATTTCTTGGCTAATCCAAACTTTATAATGGCAGTGGGTGGGTGTTTCTGTTCAACAGTCCAAAACAAGTGCAATAAAGTGCATCCATCCATAATAAAACATTCCTCACACAGCTCTGGGGGGTGAATAAAGGCAATGTGTTCTTGTAAGAAAAATATCCATATTTAAAATGTTATAAACACTTTTATCTAGCTTGAGCTAAATGTTGTACGTGGAAGCCTTTCCGGGCGGATGACGCAGGACGTCGGTGTAGTGCATGCGAAGTGACGAAAGCGGAAGAGCAGAGGAGAGAGCTAAACAAACGAATCACGAATTAGAAATACAAAACAAGAATTTGTAAAGAGAAATGTCGGAGGATTTCGATGTAAGCCAAGAAGAGAGTGGTTTGTCTTTGCTAAAGTAAGGAAAATTGAAACTGTAAACAAACGGTTCTCGTGAGACTAGCATAATTCACTGGAGCCAAAAATTCACTAAAGTCCTACATCATCCACCCGGAACGGTTTGCGCACACGACAGTTAGCGCTAGCTAGAGGAAAGTGTTTGTTTTAAATATGGATATTTTTCTTACAAAAACGCATTGATTCGCTACAGGTGGCCTTTATTCACCCCCCAGAGCCGTGTGAGGCACTGTTTACTATGGATGGATGCACTTTATTGCACTTCTTTTGGACTGTTGAAACAACAACACCCACCCACTGCTATTATAAAGCTTGGAAGTGCCAGGATAATAAAATTTGAAAGAAGAAAGTCATCTAGGATGCCTTGAGGGTGAGTAAAACATGGGCTAACTTTAATTTTTGTATGAACTAACCCTTTAATTTTTATTTTTGGGTGAACTATCCCTTTAAGGAAAAGCATTTAATTCACTGTAAATGTATATTGTAAAAAGAAAGTCTTACTAGAAAATGGGTCTTCTAACGACAGAGACAAAGTCACAATTCCAAGTGCATATTGATCTTGCTGCACTGAGGTTGGACGACTCCTATCAAAATGAATGCACATGAATGGGACAGTACATAAATAAATGACAGTTCAAGCATATCAAAAACTTACAGTTGATATTTTTTAGAAAGAAATCAGACTCTTTATTGATTGTCATGTTTATTTAAAAAAAACAATAATAATAATAATCTTAAAATGTGCAGTTGTGGCTTACCCATGTATTGGTGGCTTCATACTCTTCAAGCACATCATCTCCTTTTGATTTTTCTGTTAAGTCAGCATGAACCATCTGTAACAATGTTAAAGTTTACTTAAAATTGTAATTCCAAACCCATACGACTCACTTTTGCTGAATACAAAACACAATTTAATACTTAAAGATAATAAGATAAAGTGTCTAAAGTAGTTCATTGCAACTCATGTGCCATTCTCCCAGACTTGTGAGGGCACAAAAATCACTTTGAATGATGAACAATGTAATTCACTCAGTATAGAGAGTTTGAGTTTACTTAGTGTTATTTTCAAATTAATTCAATGAAAACAGCACTCAAATCCAATATAAGGACACATCAACATCATGAAAACTCAATTAATGCTTAATGAAATCACAAAAATTGGTCATGAGACACACAAGAACAAATGACTTCTATTGTCATTTAGATTTGGGCAGTTTACAGTGGTTTGATTTGACAATATGACGTTGCAAAATACATACTGTATTATAAATGAGGTAAAACACTTCCCTTCAAATTCAAATGTCATTTGTGAGAAACGTTTCGGATCGTTTAGGCGCGCACATCTATAGATATTGTCCTAAAGTAATATTATTTTATAAAATATATATCGTAAATCAAGTAAAACACTTACTTTTGGCGTTTTCCTTGTTAAAACCAACTTCCTCATCTGCTCCGGAGCCTCACGAGCGAACGAAAATATCACTCTGAGAAAAAGTTTAAGAGTGCACAGCAGATGAATATCACTATAAATCAATATAATGTTATAAAATACATATAGTAAATGAGGTAAAACACTTACTTTCAGTGTTTTCCTTGTTAAAACCAACTTCCCCGTCTGCTCGCGCCGCGAGAGAAAGAAAATATCTCTAAAAAAACGTTTAGGAGAGCACAACACATAAGTATGGCTATAAATTAATATGATGTTATAAAATACATATTTTAAATGAGATTAAAACACTTACTTTCGGATTTTCCCTTTTAGAAAAGTCCTCGTCTGTTCCGCATCGCGAGTGAAAGGAAATGCCATTGAAAAACGTTTAGGCGCACACAACACATTGAAATAATTATAAAACGATATGATATTACAAAAACACACTTTGTGAGTAGGATTAAACACTTTATTTCGCTATTTTCCGTCCGAAAATGCTCCACATCGCGAGCAAAGAAAATGGCGTCTGTAAAAAAATTTTCAGACGGATTAGGCTCGCACACGAGAAAATGTCCCGGATGTCACTAATAACACTCAACGGTGTTAACAAGGGTAATTCTCCGTATTGACACCGGCCAGAGGGTGCTGTTTACTCTAGCTAGTGTTAATCCTTCACAATTCAACACCACAACTTTAACTCTTTACTCTAAAAGTCCGTAACACTGGGATTTCAACACTGGAGATTTTACTGTGTATGTCCATAATGAAGGCAGAAACGCTGGGTGAGCATTACAGTCACAGCCAATCAGAAAATACTGGAAGTTCTCATCAGACCATTGAGATTTCACAATGGGTGGAGCTTGCCAGAGTAACAACACAAATATAAACAAAGCAGCTAGGCAAATGTTCTGTAACTTGTCGCTGGTTCGAAAATAAGAAACTCAGATTACAATGGAATATGTATCTTTTATCATCAGATTCAGATGCTGGATTTTATCCTGAGCTTCTGTAGCCTGTATTTGTACCTATTTGCATTATGGACCTAGCACAGTCGACCGGCCATTCCTTGTTATGAGAGACACATCCTAGTGTCTTACTGCTCTTAATCCTCATTAGGAGCTGAGCAGACACAGCTTGTCAGTTGTCGTACCAGTGGGCTCTTAGAGGAAGCTGTTCTGAATTATTAATAAGGCTTCTCTGGCCTCTGCCGAGCAGACATGTATTCGAATAGTAATTGCATGTTTGTATCCCTGTGATTTCTAATTATATTCTCTCTCTTCTGATGGATAATAAATAAATTCTAATGACTAGGGTAAGGCGGACTGGTAATTACTCCAACCCCCAGCAGGCAAGTTAGTCGCTACTGAAAAATAAACACAGGAAAACACACACTCAAGCGTATATAGAAAGTGTTGATGGGGCACTCCAGCAGACTGTTTTTTTTTTTTTTTTCCTGCAGCAGCTGTCGCAGTGGCCACACAGGTGAGCGGGACTCCCGCTGGGTCGCGTCAACACCTGCAGGGCCCCCCGCGCTTGAGCCCTGAGACTCGTTTGGCTTTCTGGCCGGGTGAATGATCATCACATCAGTCCTGTTGCAGCAGAGAATGGTGTCATAAGAGGGCATTCAAACCCTTCAGTGACTCCATTAGCTCCTCTGTTCATGCACGAATGCTCTCCTCGCTGCAGATGTGCACAAACCGAGCCAGAATGGACACTCTGTTTGAGCCAAAATGACAGCCTAATGTCCCACTTATTGCGTTGGAACTGAGCATTATTTCCCAGATCTGCCAGGTCCCCTTCATCTGTCTTTTTCTCACGCTTTGCCCCATGGATGCGTAATTCCTGGGCATTAAGGACCGGACATGTGGTTTTCAGCTGGCTCTATGGCTCCCACTTGACCTTATCTCCAGCTAACAGACAAAAAGCACACCCACCTCTGAACGACACTCAAAAACGGAGCTGCGTTCGTCCCTCTACAGGACAGATGATGGTTTTTCAAAGGTTTTGTTTAACAGCCATGCAGAGGTTAGCCAACAGATATGAACTTACTTTGATGATGCCATTTTTTGCCAAACTGCAGCCATCTGGCCCTTTTTTTTTTTTTTTTTTTTTTTTTTACTACTTTTACATCCGTATTTATACTGTTTTTTTTTAAAAAAAAGAGGTACATCTTTTGGCCTATAATCCCTGTTGAAAAAACAACAACCACAACAAAAAACAGCATATGCTGGTTAGGTATGTTCTGAAGCAAGGCTGCTGGTTTGAGCTGGTTTGAGCTGGTCATGAGCTGCTCAGGACCAGCTTAGGACCAGCACATGACCAGCTAAGAACCAGCTTAAACCAGCTCAAACTAGCAGCCATGCTTCAAAACATACCTAACCATGCAGCATATGCTGTTTTTTTTTTTTTTTTTTCTTCAACTGGGATACCTGCAAAAATATATCCGTCATCATTCCCATTCATCTCATTGGCACTAGTGGGAAAAATTGAGTCCATTTCACACATAAATTAATTTTGGAACTGGTAAATTGTCTATTGTAATGTAATAAAATATTATATCAATATTATTTATATGCTTTATATAAATAATATTTATTTATTTCCATGTTGCATGGAAAAGGTATTTCAACAAGTACATTTTGTGTGGCTGTAATTGGAGAAAAATGCTTTTTGCTACCAGATGGTGTAGTTACGGCATCCACCGGCAGGGGCTAACAGGAGCAAAACCTCAAACCTTTGTTTTGGCCTTTTTAAGTGGGCACCAGACTGCAGGGTCAAGATGCTACAGTAACTGTAGCCAGGACACAAAAACCTGGCACCGTGGATGTGGCCATTTCCTCTCGTTCCCACACGTATCCCTTACCCCTGAGTGATTTTTCCAGCATACAGACACGCGGTCTTGATCCCGAGAGAGATAGCCTTCAGCTCTGCTGAGATTTATACCTCCTTAAAGCCAGCTTTATAGGTAACAGAAGACCACTAAACCGGACCTAGCAGCCTGTTAATAATCTGTCCATGGGTCTATAGCCTTTTCACTTTTTACTCCAACAACAAACTGACAGCTTTTGTCACCTCTCTGTATAAATCCACCGTTGCCTCTTTTTGAAGTGTTTAAACACAGGACACTGAGCAATATAGTCACACAAAAAGATACTATTATTAATATTAATATTGTTAGCATTATTTTTAGCACTGTATGAGGACTGTTGTATGTTGGCTGTTTTGTGAGGGAACCAGGTAACTGGTTATAAATGACTGATAGTGTAGCCATTAAAAAGGCTGATAAAGACCTTTACAACAAACAAAAATCCCAACAGTTGAGCAGCCTTCTAATGTTTTAGGACAACTCAGTAGGGTACAACGGGGCTAAAAAATGTGCTATTTACTGCACCTAAAATGTATAATTCCAGAACAAATATATAAGTTGTATTGGACATTAATGGAGCAACAGATTTTGTGTGGAAATAAATCATTCAAGTTGTTTTTTTTTGTTTAAAAATCTTATAAATGTATGAGGTGGCAAGGGCAGCCTTTTACCCCACACACGGGGTAAAAGGCCCACCAGCATGGGGTAAAAGGCACATGATATTGATACAAATACTTGTACTCAGCTAAAATAATGTTTTTTTTTTTTTTTTTAAATAATGTCTAAGATAATACTTGTTCAAAACAATTACTTTAGCAAGGTTTGTACTATTTTCTGCTTATTATGAAAAATAAAATAATGAATTTTTGTTCAATAAATATACTGTCATTAAAATATGTTAAAATAAAACATATATTTTAAAATACAGAAACAAAATCATTTTAATAAGTAAAGATTATGACAGTATTGAAGGTGATCCAATAATAATTGAATATATATATTTACAGTAGTAACGACAAATGACATTTTACATGATATGATTAATATGATGGTTTCATTCTAAACATGGTGATTATCTCTAATATGGAAACCCAACATAATATATGCTGTTTACCATCTGAATCTAACCATTTCATGTCAACAAATAGAAAAGTCAGCCATCTATTAATAATCATGTTAATGTGCGCCTTTCGTCCCAACAGCAGGGGCGCTTTTTACCCCAAATAGCATACTTTTACATATTCTTCAGTTATTTAAAAAAACTGTTGCTTTAATTATCTTAAACAAAACTGAAAATCATAAAGAAGACCTTTGTCTCAAAATAGATGCATTAATTTCAGCAATTCTCATTTGCTACTTAAATCTACAACATTTTAAAAAACATAAAATATTAAATCAAGTAAGCACAGAATCAACTTTGCGCTGCTGCACACGATCGCGTCAAAGATCAGATAAATTTACACGTGCATCTTGAAAAGCGAATGTTTTGGAAAGTGCTAAGCCATGTTTTTGTGCCATCTAGTGGTTTAGATGAAAATAATATCTTGGGGCAACTTTAGCCCTGTTGTACCCTACTCTTTGTTATATAGCTGTTATAGAGCCGAGACAAATATAGATGCTGCTGATTGTTGTATATAAATCTTTTTTTTCCCCCTACTTAATAAAGTGATTTGTAACTGTATATTAAATTATCCAGGTAAATGGCAAACTGTCTTTACTAATGTATGAATCCCTCAAGGAATCACCAAATTAGGCTTACAATTTGGTTCCTCTGGAAAGCGCAGTGGCGTGTGCTTCTGGTAAATAACGAATGGAGCCCTAAAATGAGTTACCAGAATGCTGTGTTAGAGAAGCTTTCACATTCAGTTAATATTCTCTGGCCTTTTGATCCCTACCACAGACTGTATCTCGCGATTCCGTCTTTTTGAGCTAATCTTTCCATTTTCTATCCTATATCTGTGAGATCAGACACAGCATGCATTTTATCACAGAGTTATTTTCAATTATTTCTTCTTTAATATTGTTAACATTTGGGAGCACCTTCCCATATCCTTCAGCTGCATCAGAACATATTAAAGTACAGTTTTCTTCAATGTCAGGCCAGTTATGGCTCATCCGTGTGCTCCTCAGTCTGAGCTTAACCCAGTATGGGCCGTGTTGTTGGAGGAAGGGCCTGACTTCCCTTTCTGCCGCATTAATTACCCACCATGTTTGTAGTATGTTGACAGATTTGCCGCTACACCTCTCGGAATTCCCTGTGGTGCCCATCTGCCTCCGCGGCCAACGGGTGGCATGCTTTAGCAGCCCTGTTCTCAAAACAGGCTCCCTTGACATCGGGAGGTTGTGGGGTCCGTTCCCTTAACTCTCAGCTCACAAAAGACATCCAAACAGGCCAGTGCCAGAGAGCGGCCGGGACGGGCTCCAGCGTCGTTAAGAAGCCGCGAGTGCTCTCTGCTGGCCCATTAGGAGAAGCGATGATTAATGAAGCTGCTCCACCAACCTCACAAGAACAAAACATTTCGCCATATGTTCATCAGGCCAAATATGGATATGAGATCGACGCCTCATCGATTTCCAAACTCTGCCAAGAACAGGTCAATGAGATAGTCTATCAATAATGAAGCACTCTTACTGCCGCACAGACTCTGTTTCCACGAGCAAAGTTCTTGATGAATGTTTTGTTTGGCTAATTAGCATATTTTCCACTATAGAGAGACTCTTTATTCCTTTATTATCGCGTGTAAGCTGCAGCGCCGCATATTTTATGAGGGTAACGCTTTCATAATATATTCCATACTGCCGTTTGTCAAGCGAGAACTGTTTTGATAAGATGCGAGATGAAGAGGCTTTTTGCTGATTTGTGTGTCCACTGAGGGAGACTAGGTGATTGCATTCCAGTGTTTGAAATGAGGAGACGTATTAAGAAACAGAGGAGGGGGCGATGTGGGACATGAAAGTGCCGCAACGCTAGGAGACTCCAGAGTACCGACAAAGCTGATAGCTTGTGGAAATAATCGCAGTCGTGTAAGCAAATCGGTTAGAATAAGGAAATCAAACCACATTTTAGCAACGTGGAGAAGATTTTAAAAGAGGATATCTCAGAGTGGAATTCCCACACTTCAAGAGATTTTAACACAATGATGGGCAGACTGTTTTTAAGACTAATTTGAAAATTATCTGGATGATTTTAACAGAACTTATGGGTTTGCAATGATTAGCATGGTCGTTGAGCTATTTATTGAATATGATTTTTCTGTTAGTCTGATTTAAATTGGTTTACAACAGGTATACTTTGTTGAAATCGCAGGCAGAAAGAATACAAAAGGAAACTAAGGGCTACTAAACAAGGCAAATTAGCATGAGAGCGCAATTCCTAAAAAAGCGCAGATGGGATTGTAAAGTTCTGCTGGTGATCTACTGACAATGTACATATTAAAGAACACAGACACAGCATCTCATTTGCATAATGATCAATGCAATATACCAAGAGCAGCGCAAATTAGTGTAAAGTCACAAACAAGCAGAGCTGATGCTAATTCTGAAAGAAAAAATAATACGAATGGAAAAAATTCTCTCCCTTCTTCCACGTACTCTCTGCTCTCCGCAGTGCCTCCTCCTGGCAGCAATAATCACAGCTATGTTGAGTGTAAAATGGGTTAAGATATGCTTTTTTGGGCAGTAAATAATTGGCTCAAATACCAGTAAATTGACTACCGCAGACCTTAGTAAATCATGTTGCGTGATTCATTTAAATTCTGTACTCCCATAAATTTTGTGTCTGAAAAGGACACCCCATACAAATGAATATGCAATAAGGTCTGCCGTCCACATTTTTTCATTGCTAATTTTTCATTGCGTGTCTTTTAAGTAAATCCTGACAGTACTTTTTTAATGCGAAAAGAGGGTTTGCGCTGGCCCATAAACTTCTCAGTTAGAGTTTTCACTAGATGAGTTCCGATAGTCAGTATATTTGAAACCAAAGCAACGTGCATAATCTGTTGAACACTGTTTATTTCAAATGTTTATATAAATATATTAAATTAAATGTAAAGACTCCATGCAGACTTTGCTTTAAGTACTTCAGGTAATTAAAAAAGTAAACAGTCAGTAATACAGGACTAAGAGAACATTACAAGCAATATAACATAAACATAACAAAAATATACATATTGTGCAAGTGATGAGTCTTCATTGCATACTTTTTAGATAACACAGTAATACTGTTTCAGAGTTTGCTGAGAAGCTAATTATAAAAATAGCTGTACAGTTATATAATTTTCTTCAAATTCGTGTTCGATTGTTGTTTTTTTAACACATAACTGGTTCCCTTTTTCTTTTCTTTTTTTCACCTCACTTTTAGTGTTGACTTTGTACCAAAGAACTGGTAGTTGTGCCATCCCTGGTTTTCATCGTTTCAGTCATTAGTGAGTATGGATAGCCATATTGCCCTGTGTTTAGAGCTCAAAGGCACAAAGCTGTACTGAGCTTTTCCCCAAACCCACACACAAACAGACTTCTGCATTCTCCAAAGGATTGATCGAATGTTTACCGAATTCTTGTCCCCAGTCAGCCGCTGCCTTTGTACCGGCATTTCAAAGTATCTCTGCTCATTAACATAATCAACACGAGTTTGTTGTCTTATTTGAATACAGTTTATCTATGAGAATCTAAACTTTGCCAGATGTCCTTGTCCATTTGGCAGTTTTTTATTTACTTTCTTTCTTTCCCCCATTCCATCTAGATGGTGTTATTCTGTGTTTGTAGATGAATGCTGTGTTTCAGGTAAAGAAAATGAATTTTTTTGTATTGTACTGAAGAATGCACAACCTTCAATACATGGAACCTCGAAATATTGTCCTGAAAAGTGCCCATCCTTCAATGCATGGACCCTCAACAATGTTCCCTCTTCGTAACATGAAAGGATATACCTGGAGATGGTGAATGAGCATTGTACAGTACAGCTGAATAAGTGGTCCATGTTAGTTACACGTACTTTCAAAAAAGAACTTCCATTTGAGTGTGTTTGATCGTTTTTTACTGGAGAGAGACTGAGAGGGAGAGCAGTCAGCTGGTATATTTTGATCTGTAGTGAGTTTTATCATTAGTCATGCACTATACATGAAAATATTGTTCCGTTTACCATCATCACTTGTTTTATTTATTTGGTTTGCCTTCCAGCACTACTGGTATAGTTCTTTTAAAGCAAGGGATTTATTTATTTAGTTTGTTAGTTCATTAGCATCTTCTTGGAAAATTAATAGTCCTGAAATTATTATTTCATCTTGGCCTTTATAGCAAGGCTGTGTGCAGTTTGGAATGTGAGGTGTAAAATTAAATTATGTAAGTGAGTAAATAAATGAATAAATAAAATGCTATGTTGTGTATGATTGTATAAAATTCTATATTAAACACATAAGCTATTGTTGCATAAAATGTACACTCTTTTAAAGCATTTTCAATTACATTTTTAATGTGTACAACTCAGTGATCTCAGTGTAGGGTCCTCTACACTGATAAAAACAAAACAAAAAAAAATAGAGTGTCCACAGCATACCTCACAGTGCCTGGGGGAGCCCCCATTGAAATATTTGCACAGCCCACAGGTGGCCTGGAATTACTGGCCTGCAAATTTGATGCAACACTTCAGTCAGCTCTCTCTGTCTGTTGTGCTGCCTAATGAAAAGTGACAGCCAAGAAATAAGTTGCTCTTGCGTGGGTGCTCAGGCCTCTTCTCTTTCATTTTTGGCTCCGCATCTGTGATTTTAACCTCGTACACTTTATAGTTTGTTAGTTCCATAAATTGCAGCGTATATTCTCTTATTAATTATATGTTGCAGAGACTTCTTTGATTACTTTACCAGGTCACATATATTTATGTAAGCTACATAACAGAACAGCTGTCCTTGGAGTTTCATGTTAGTTGACGGAGCTGTCACTTGCCCCATCTGACCAGTGCACGTTGCTACTCATTGCATTTGTTATTTTGTCTTTTTATGCTTAGAAAGTCCTGATAAACTGAAAATTGATTTTGCAAATTCTATTTATTAAAATCAAGCCAAAGAAGAATCATACATTTTGTCAGAACTGTGAAAATGGCCTAGAAACATCAGTGTGGACTAAAAATTATAAACCATTCATAAATAATCACAATAAACCAACAATTATTTTCAAGGAAAAAGTTTTAACAGTTACATTTATAGCTGTATAATTTGCAGTTGAATGTGTGAAAAAAAAATAAAAATAAAAAATATATATATATATATATATATATATATATATATATATATATATTATTTTCCTTGATTATGTTTATTTTTTATTTTTTATTTATTTCATTTCTTGAGTCTTTTTTTTTAGGTTAAGCGACTGAGTGTTGCCTTTACTAATTATTCTCATTTAAACGTAAAGTTTAATTACATATTTTTTTGCGTAAAGCATATTTCTATTTCTATTGCTATATAATTTCGAAGAATAACTTGCAGACGCCATGCAGTATCACTGTGGGGCCCCTAGGGGTGGTAGGCCCCCATCTTGAAGACCCCTGCTATAAGGCACTGTTATGCAGTTTTATAGGTCACTGTAGGAGCTTTCGAACTCATAACTGTCCCATGAATGCTTTGCCTTGCGGGAAGTGAGATGACGACACAGGCGGATGGTTTGTACAGCAGAGGCCTAAAACTGTGCCGTGAGAGTTGACTCACTGTCTGTTTAGCACAGAGCCTTAATATGTTATGACTGAATGGCAGTGAGTAACCCGGCTTCCTCTCCATCCGGCTCCAGGCAGGAGAATCGCAATAGCAAACGTGCCCGTTAGAGACACACTCATATATACGCACATATATGGCCATACATGAGCAGATGGCTGTACCCAAGGCTTAGTCCTTTTGTGTTTGTCATAAACATCAGCAGGCAGCCCTCACTTCCTCATTGTTTTGTGCATCCCCCAGATGTTACATCAAAGCAGGCCCCTAGTCTCAACTTCATTGTCCGATCAAACCAGATAGTAACTCAATTTATCTACTCTCTCAACTGGTCTCAACCCAGCTGCTTCCTGCTTGGTGAAGAACAGGGTATCATCTCCATAGAGTTTGGCCTGTGGGCTGCTCCAAGTAGTTTTGGGAAATTATGAAATTATGATGTGATATTGATGTCCAGTGTAAGGGTGCAGAATGTAAGTTTCATTCATTAATGCATTCATGAAAGTGATCCAAACCATTAAAATTAATATTTCAGCTTGGTTTTGGTAACATAATTGTGCACAATTCAAAATGTAACATATTAAATTAAATAATTCTTGAAAATGAGCTAAATAAATACAACGCAGTGATATA
Organism: Acrossocheilus fasciatus; assembly: GCA_036784905.1. Taxonomy (NCBI): domain Eukaryota; kingdom Metazoa; phylum Chordata; class Actinopteri; order Cypriniformes; family Cyprinidae; genus Acrossocheilus; species Acrossocheilus fasciatus. Next base: position 29,807,774 of record CM071938.1, on the reverse strand, counting down.
TATAATACAAGGTTTTGCATTATTTCTACTTGCATTTCCAATTAAATTTGGAATGGTGCACTCTTCATTATAACAACCTCAGTGTAGGCTCAGAATAAGTTACCTCTTTCTGACACTGCTACACTGATGAAATAAATGCAGCTGCCCACAGCATTGTCACACTATCTGTGACCGTTTGATTGTATACAATATTTCAGTCTCTCTCTCTCTCTCTCTCTCTCTCTCTCTCTCTCTATCTCTCTCTATATATATATATATATATATATATATATACATCCCCCACCCATTTATATCAGTCATTTGTAGTCTTGTGCAAAACAAAACCTAGAAACTCGCGTTGAGAGACGTGAGAGGCGTAGAATCCAGATTTTACAGTCTTGCATTGCTCGGCTCTCGTTGCACTCTGGGGCTGTTGAAGTGATGAATGGGGCACTTAGTGTTTGAGCACTTGTGACTTGGATATCTGTGCTGCTGAAGGGTATTCACGATCTCAATTCTGTCCGCTGGAGGTTAAGAACATTACCAGAAACCAGCTGCTGCTCTGTGGGTTTGGGAAACAACATGTGTTCTACCTTAGCAAGGCCATATTTAACTGAATTTGACTATTTTTACAGGTGGCCTCAAAAATATTTAGACTCTTACATAGGTGAGTTTAATAGCATTTTAGGATATTAAGTGGCACTAGCTAACAAATGGTATTAGATCTTTATTTTGTAGTCATTTTTATTTATTCATGGGAAAGAAATTAACGTTTTTATTCAAGGACATAAAACAGAAAACATTTCTACATTATTTCAAATAAATGCTACATAAAAAGTCAGCATATTAGATAGATTCTGAAGGATCATGTGACACTTAACACTCTAGTAATAATGTTGAAAATTCAGCTTTGCCATTACGAGAATAAACTGCATTTTAAAATATATTAAAATTATTAAATAAATATGTATTTATTTATTTATCTATCAGACATAAAATGGATAGAAAGCTAAATATACTGTTATGCAATCAGGCAGTTTAGAATATTCAATAGCAAATAGCGTGAAGAGCCTCTTGAGTGTATATGAAGCTGCACAAAGTAAATTACCTTCACAACATTTTCAATGGTCCATGGTCTTTAATTCATGTAAGTGAATGAATCAATATTACAGAGACTGTGCTTGTAGAGTGGTACTGCTTTTTAGATGTGGCCTTTTTGCACAAAGGCATCCCAGAAGAAGACGAGAGAGATGTGACTATTTGAAGCCAGCTAGGTCATTTGTTCAGTCACCGATACAAGAGAGCGATAGAGAGAGAGTGGATTGGTCAGTGTATAGTTTTTGCAGGCAGGAGGATTACAGGTGCAGCTAACAGCGCAGAAATGATCTAGGAAGCAGTCAGACGGAAGACTGTGCTTCATTCAGTCTATCACAGAGCAGCACAGACACAAAATTGAAAATGAAACCAGGAGGTGGGTTGAGTGCCAGAGGCACCTTTTGACTTTAAATGCAAGGTTCACTCCCCCCCAAAAAAGGATTGTTAACATATCAACAGTTTTTTCCATAGTGTTTTTTCAATATCTTACATTTAAAATTACACTCATTTTTTTCTTTTTACAGTGTGTATGTCAGTGGTCAGATGCATAAACATTTTCTTAACCATCAAGACTGGTCATAACTTTTTAAAAAAAAAATCAATTACAATAAGATTGATCGGTATTATGTGTATCTGTAAAGTAAGACTGATTACCCCTTGGCTAACTGTTAGTTTGTCAGACTGGTTAATACAACTGACCCCTGTTTTTTGTTCAGTTCACTGTATCGAAATCATGTTGTCTCCATCTGGTCTTTTTATCCACTTGGAGCACAGCTAGCTCTCCGGAGCCTGATCAATCATGGACTGTCTCTTTGATTTAACGTCTATAGGCTGACCCTTATGGGCAGCGGTGCCTGGAGTCTTCTCATTCTCAACCGTCTGGCACAGAAACCCCCGTTGTTTGAGGTCGAGAGTGATCCCTTTAAACTAATATCCAGATCAGCTCATTAGTTAGCTCAGCTGTCAGCCATCACCTCGTTGTGGCTTCATGCTATAGTCAGGCCTGACCTACACATATCCTATATGCTTTTCACAATCTCACTGCTGAATGTTGATCCGAACAGAAGACAGGCTAACGCTATGGGCAATGAAGACATACAGTATAAGTCTTTTATGTACAAGAAGAAGCCCTTAAAGCTTCCATTGTGTCTTTTAACAATGCAGTCCAAAGACACACTTGAAAAAACTGCACATGGATGAAGAGCACGTTGCAGCACTTCGACCTCAGCGCAGTAATATCATCACTCAAGTGAGCATGTCACAGCAATTGGACCTCACCGCATGATGATGTTACTGCACCGAGGTCGAAGTGCTGCGACGTGCTCTTCCGCCATACATTATAGTTATCATTTTTTATCCGCTTAGAAAATTGCCACGTTTTATTTTGTGTCAACATACTTGTGTAACTACTCATGTAACCGTCTTTAAATAGGGAAAACATGGAAGTGTTTGGTGGCTTCTAAATTCATCCCTGCTTGGATCCTAAGGAATGAATGGGGCTAAGCTAAACACTAGCATAGTTGTGCCGTGCACTAGAGTGATTAAGTGCACACAGTGAGACGGGAGAGGTACGTATCAACTCGTCAAAGTTGAGGGAAGAACATATTAGAATATGGAAAAATGGTGGCGTTTTTCCTTTAAGGACCCCACTTGCACTACTGTTCTTGAGAACTGCTGTCTTTGGCAGTACTTTAAATCTT